>CP139501.1:220017592-220193209 GCA_021014915.2 Artemisia tridentata subsp. tridentata | reverse complement strand
AGATGCATGTACACACCAATACACATATGAGCATGCTACTATTTGCAGCACGTATATAATATTAGTGGATAATAAATCAATACGTGCGTAACTTTATTTTCAGAACCACCTTATTTGCGAGAACTGCGAGAACCCCCTTGAACCGTTAGATTGTTTGATCAATGGCTATAATGAATTGTGCAATTAATGTAATTAAGCAAAATAGTAAGTAATTAATTGTAAATGTAAAAGGGTAATCTAGGTATTTCGTATTCACCCTAAAAAGGTGTCAGGAATTAATCGGTCTCATTTACTATCCACATCTCTCATCACTTTTCCTGTAAACCTAGAAACCGCCACCCCAACATATTATATGCCGCCTTTTTCTAGATCTATTGTTCAACCATGGGCATTTTCACAAAATATTTTGATTCCCTAGAAAAAAAATAGAACACGTTATCAGGTAGTCGCCCTCACTATTTGAATCCTCCTTGTTTTAATATAAACGCTTGTTACCATGTTGTTTTTTAATTCATTTTAATATTTTGGAACTGTTTTTAGTTTATTACTCCCTCCATCTCAAAATTATTGTCAGAAGACAAGAATCACAAAGTTTAATAAAAGTGGGGCCACTTTTATTTTCAAACAACTCAAAGAGAATATTCCTCTACTATATTCTCTAGTTTTTACTTAAAAAGGAAAGTGGACAATTATTTTGAGACATCACAAAATAAAAATATGAACAATAATTTTGAGACGAATGGAGTACACGTTTTTTGTTTATGAAATCAACAACTAATCAATGTCAAATAAGGATATAATATTATGACATATTTGTTTATACAAATCAATGAGTCACAAAAGCGTTTTTGAGGACTTCATTTGTTTCGATTTTTTATTTATTTATTTATTTTTATTTTTTTCAGTTTTTACAATCATCTTTTTGTTCCATCACTGATGTCAATATGGTTGCGAGTATTTTCACGTTTATTAAATAATGTTTATGTTCTATACAAGTGTTTAATTGATTTGGTTGGTTGGCAATTTTAAGTTGGATGTTTTTAAATGTAATTATTTATTTTATAATTATTTAATCGATTTGGTTGCCAGTTTGATATCGTTGCAATATGTGAAAAAAGAAGACATGTTTTGTTTTTTGAATTATGTTTGTTTGAGAACCATGTTTTGATTACGATTTGGTTGCCGTCGATACACATGTTTTATTTTTTAATTAGTGGGATCTAACTAATGAAAACCATATATGTTTGAGAATACGATGTTTTTAAACATCTATGTTCAAAACATGTATGTTTTAAATCAGGCATGTTTTAAAAATGGTTGCTTATAAATGGAATTCTTAAAACATTTATGTTTTAAAAGCAGGTATGTTTTTTATTAGTGGGATCTAACTAATGAAAACCATATATGTTTGAGCAAATGTGCATACATGTTTTAGTAGTTGCATATATATATTTCAACACAATTCCATTTTAATAATATAATTGTTGCTAATTTTTGTACTTTTTGTAGAAAACTAAAAGGGGGGGGGGGTTGAATAGTTTTACGTCTTTTTAATTTTATTATGAAAACCTTTATTTATTTTAAAACACTTAGATTCAAGTTTGTATGAAAAATAAAACTTGAACCTTATTATTAGTTATATAAGTATTCTTTTAAATTGATTGTAAAAGTTTTGGTTTCTTGAATGGAGTTTCAAATTGATCTTTATGTGAAGTCGACCTCTAAGTAATACTAACAATTATATAAGCCTATGTGTATGAAAGTAATGACGATGTAAGTAAGGAAATAATTAAGGGATGGAAAGATCTAACCGAGACACGAGAGATTTATAGTGGTTCGGCTACAAGGACACATTCCTTGCCCTACTCCACTCCCCGAGCACCTAGCTCGAGAGTTTTCTTCACAACTTCAATAAGCTCCCTTATGGCGGAGAAAACCTTACACGACTTTGGCTTACACGGGTTTAACGACACAAAGCTAAATGTCGAGTTCTAATCGTAGCTAGAACCAATCTCACAACTTCACAACACAACTTCTTCACGACTTATTCACAACGGCTTCACAACTTGAACTCTAGGACTTCACGACTAGGACTTCACGACTTCAACACGACCGCTTCACAACTTCTATGCTACGGCTTCACGACTTCAACACTAGAACTTCACGACTAGGACTTCACAACTTCAATACGACCGCTTCACAACTTCTATGCTACGGCTTCACGACTTCAACACAAGGACTTCACGACTAGGACTTCACAACTTCGACACGACCGCTTCACAACTTCTATGCTACGGCTTCATGACTTCAACACTAGGACTTCACGACCTCTACCTTACGGCTTCGCGACTTCTATGCTACGGCTTCACAACTTCTTCTCACCGTAACTACTTCACAACTTCACTATGCTTCTACACTACTTCTTTTACATCACAACTACTTACACAACTTCTTCACTACTTACACACTACTCGAGCCTAATCACTTTTGTTTACACCTTATATACACACTTTACACAAATGAATGAATGATTTACAAAGTATACTTGACAAACAACTTGGGTAACAAGATGCTACTAAGTTGTAATACTTCTAGTCTTGATTGATAGAAGTATTCTTCTTTTGCACTTGGATGGTGGAAGCTTGAATCACTTGGAAACCAATGCTTAAGATTACATGATCAAAGGGTTTTTGAAGATATGAAATGAGATCTACAACAGAAAGTTTTAGTGCAAAAGGTGAGGAAAAATGCCAGAGAAAAACCAGTATTTATAGGCAAAATCTGGGACCTACTGGAGCGGGGGCGGTCCCCTTAATTTTAAGGGGACCGCCTTGTATAATTAAGGGGGCCGCCCCTGCCGAACGTTGCCCAATTTTGTCTTTTTGTGGGGAAGGTTTTTCTGGGACATTTTTGCTATTTTTGGTTGAAAATTTGAATTCATATATTTATATTAGATTAAACATATTTATTTAATACCAAAAATGTTTTTCAAAAATATATAAAATGTTTTTGACATTTTATAAAAAGTTTAAAGATTAAGAAAATATTCCTTTGATCATATAATGCATTAAGCACTTGTTTATTCATACTTTAAGTGATTAAGTTGTAGAAATAAATATTTACAACTAAATACTTGTTTATTTGATAAGTTTATGTTTAATGAGTTTACATTTTGTGATTATCAAAACATAGAGATATGAATAAGTATGAATAATGTTTTTAGGCATTACTTATGTCAACAATCTCCCCTTTTTTGATGATTACAAAACTAAAACTCATTAAATCCAAAAAGTTATTTTTGGACAAGTATTTAGTGAGTTTATATTCACTTCTCCCCCTTTTTGTAGAATCAAAAAGGTTATGCCGACAAGTTTTTGAGACAAAATTTGTCGGGACGTGAACTCCCCCTTGATGTGTGCTCCCCCTCGTTTGAGGGCACCAAGGAATCGATATATGGAATACTTGCAAGAAAAATATTAGAAGCACAAGCATGCATATATATCATAATATCACATATAAGGTCAATAAGCATAGCAAACATATATTAAGAGCATACAACAAAACATTCATTAATAGAAAATAATTATGTGTAAAACATAATTATTGATACAACATATGTAACACCCCAACCCGACAAGGGTAGAGATGTCACAATAATGGTTTCATATCAGAACAAACACAAGCATATGACATGAATAATACGATTGAAATTCAAAGGTTACAAAGGGAAAAATCTAAAATACAAGGTTACCATGAGAACAATAATAAAATACTAAGTCTGAATTGCAAATCTCTTCTAGTCATCTATAAATCCATGATAGCAATCTAAATATAGTCTTCTAAGTCCAAGATACTCTCCACTCATACCCAGCTTCCAACTAAAACCTGCCGCAGGAAAAGAAATGCGGCTGAGCTACGAGAGCTCAGTGAACAGATATAAAGGTAACAAAGCAGTAATAATGGGATAGTGAAGTAAGTGAAACAATGCAAGGTATAACAAGAGTTAGGAAAGAATAAAAAGGTTATGCAGATATATCAAGAGTAAGAAATAGTTACAGTAGATAAGAGTAAAGGGAACAATAATCCCAACCCGAGCCCAAGTCATATCAAGTCAAGTATCAAGTCAAGTATGTATCCGGAGGGGTGACCTCAGAATACTAAGTACAAGGTTACAAGGTAAAGGAAACAGTGATCCACTACGAGCCCAAGTCAAATCAGATATCAAATAGCAAGGTGTACGGAGGGGAGACCTCGGTACCAAGTACAATATGAGGGGATACCTCCAAGGGGTGGAGTCATGAGCTCCCAAGATGTGAAAGACGTGTATCGCACACACCATCAGTCACCAAGTATAACAAGTAATATAAACAAGTCAAGTCAAGTCAAATCTAGGATGCATCCATACGCCCCAGTAGGCCACAATGTCTTCCTCTACGTAACAAGTCAAATCAAATCAAGGCAGGGACGGGACAGGTCATCACTCTCCTGCCCTAGAGTCATGCCATCGGTGCATCAATGACATGGACATGAAACCCTCATGCCTAGTTATGGCTCGTAGTCTCAAACTGTGGGTCAAGGGTCAAGTATCAAGTATCAAGTGTCCAAGTATATATCAAGTGGTTCAAGTCAGGTTTCATATCAAGTGGTTCAAGTCAAGTTTCCAATTCAAGTATATCAAGGTTCAAGACAAGAGATCATAGCAAAGGTTTATAGCAAAGGTTCAATTCAAAAGTTCATTTAAAAGCAATCTTTTAATAATGGTTTTCGTAAAAATGATATTTCAAAATAGTTTTCATAAAATGGTCTTTCAAAACAGTTTTTCATAAAAATAGTCCTTAAAAGTTATTTTCATAAAGCTTTAGAAAAATTACATTTAAAAGTGGTATCGCATCGTGCTCAACAACATCGTTTTAAAATAGCTTTTCTAAAAAAACATTTTCATATATAATTAAGAAAGGTTTTCGCATCCAGTTATAATATCAAGTGGATCTTCAAGGTATCCAAGGATTTGAATATTCATGTCAAAGGGTGATGAACGAAGTATATCAAGTATCAAGGGAACATAGCAAGATTCAATTTAACAAGGGAAGCATAGCAAGGTTCACAAATCAAAGGGAGCATAGCAAGGTTCAAGGGAATAAGATAGACAAGAGAGAGAGAGTTCATGGGAAACCTTACAAAGAAGGTCAGAATATCTGTACCTTATACCGCAAGTGAAAACACATCTAGAAATACAAGATCGGAAACAAACTCCATCTTCAGCGAATCTACACGAATACATGGTCGTCTTATTATAAATATCTTATTTAAATCAGATTTCTCATTTTAGTCGGCTTTCTATTTTTAGCAGGTTTCCAAGATTTGCAAGTTTCCATTTTTAGAAAGTTTCCATAAAGTAATTAGGTTAAGTCATTTATTAAATATTATTATGGAAATAGGGTTCATTTTAGCAAGTCATGATAGTTTAGGATTCATTATGACAACTTTCTATATTTTAGGGTTTCAAATGTAAATATGCCAAAGTTAAGGTCCAAAATGTAAATATTACAAGTTATTCATTTTAACCCATAAGTTTACCATAATTACAATTCCAATCCTTTAATTTTAACAATTTTACAAGTTAGACCCTTAAGTTAATTAAATTACAAATTAGACCTTATAATTAAATAAATTACAATTCGATCCTTAAATATTCATATTTACCCATTAAGCCTTCAATTATCCAAAATTACACATTACACCCCTTACATAAATGTTTATACGAGACACCCTCTATTTTCTAGAATTTACGAAACAAACCCCTCTAGTTTATAATTTTGCAAATCGAATTCATAATTATATAATTTACCAATTAAACCTTTTAGTTACAAAATTTACACATAATACCCCCATATAATATTTTATACGATTCATCCCTGGTCCCAAGTATCTTACAAAAATAACCCACAAGTTTATAAACTTACAAAACACACCCAAAACTTTTAATTCTTCAATCGGTATACACAAAAATGTATAAATCCTAACCCTAAAATTTTCCAATCATTACCAATCATCATTACAACCTTAAAAAATATTAATTACATCAGATTCATCCCCAAAAACCCTAACCCTAGTTCATACGATTAGGTTTTTATTTTTTTCTCTTTTTCTTTTTTTTAATCCGGTTTCAACAAAAACTCACCAAGGATGATTTAAGCTTCGAAAATTACAAGGGTCATTTTTATAGTGTTATATAGTACGAATAGGACCTGAGAAAAATAGTCTTGGAGGACACAAAATTCGTAAAAACCGATTCACCATTTATTTGGTTTTTAGGGTTTCAATTCGTATTTTAATTCAAACGGCCTGAGTATCATGCATGAATCATTATAGCCATTTTATTTAGATCATATGTGATGTAAAGAACACAGGAAAAATGCCAAATGAATTTTAGAACGTGTGAATTAGGCGTATGAATTTTTGGTACCTCGTATAAGTAATTCGACACAAATAAATCTCCCACGTTCGAATCAGGCTATCCACGACCCCAAGCTTATTTTTCCTAGCCTCCTTGGATGTAGAAGAACACCAGAAAAATACCCAAGAACCTCCAGAAATTCGGATGAAGAAGAGAGGAATTTTTGTGTGTTTTAGGATTCGAATGGAAACAAAATAATGGGAATTGGAATAAATAAATGTAATGGCCGTGATTAGGGGGAGGGGAGGGCTTAAGACTCGGCCTAAATGGGTTGACAAAATCAGGGATTTGATTTGGTACAATTTTCCTAATTTAATTTGATCATTATCATATCTTAAATGGATTTAAAAATACAAAATATATAAATAATAAGAATTTCGGCACATTTAATATTTTGTAGGTGATAATTTATTTTTATTTTTTTATTTATATTTTTTATACATGGTAAATATTAATATGTTGCCTCAAAATTTTCTTTACTTCATATGAGGCTCATTTCCAAAGGTTTGAGAATTATTTGGTATTTTATGTAAGCTTTAATTAAATTTTAAAGTTTCAGGGGCAATTTGGTCATTTTGCATGTTTTTAGATTTTTAGGTATTACAACATATATTTTGCTTATAGCATACAATAAGTAGAAAATTTTAAATTGCCTAAGAGATCCATTGGACTTGCTTGAGACATGAAAACTTGGATGAGTGGTGATGGAGTGTTTGAAATGGTGATGAGTGATGAGGGTGAGGATGTTGGATTAATGGAGGTGTATGTTTGGGTGTATGGATGTTGGAGAGAGTGTTGGTGGAGGACTTGGAGGTGGAGAGCTTGGAGTTGACCATGTTGTATGAGGGTTTTGATGTTGTTCAAGTGGTGGTGTTGGATTAGATCTAGTGAGAAGATACTCAATCCAAGTGAGACGCTCATTTAAGGTGATGGTTTGATTTTGGAGAAAGATGCAACAAGGACAATTGTTGACATGTTTCTCAATTTGACTCAAGTTATGTGGTGATGATGGTAATGATGGAGAGATGGATGGTGATGGGTCTAAGTTGCTTTGAGCAAGGTGCAAAGCAAGGAGAGCATTAAGCTCATGGGCTTCCTTGAGTTCTTCAATGAACTTCAAGTGTTGAGTGGAAGGTGATGATAATGAAGAGTGGTTGTTATTTGGTGGAGGTGGTGGTGACACTCTTGGTGGTGGAGACATTTGTGAACTTGGGTAATCATGAGCGGATGAGGGTGGACATATGGATGAAGTGGATGTTCCAAGAGTGGTGAGTGTTTTTAATGGTGCATTGGTGGGTTGAGTGTGAGTGAGATTGGGATTGTTGTTTTGAGATTGATCATTGGGTGATGAAGGTGTAGGGATGGATGATTGGTTATGTGTGTGAAAGGGTTCATTAGGATGAGGTTTAGGTGTTGGTTGAGTTTGAGCAACATCATTTGTTGGGTTATGGCAAGTGTCAAGCTTCCTCCTCCAAATGGGCCTCACTGAGATTTTAGCAACTCTCGAAGGCTTGGATCTTGGGTGGTTAGATAATGACATGTTTGAATGGATGATATGAATGAGCATTTATGATGGAGAGGGGTATTTATGGTGTAGGGATGATGTGATTGTGGAAGGTAAATTTTGGTGGGTGATTTGGGACAAAATGTGTTTGTGAATTTTGGGAAGTATAAGATAAAATGGGTTGGAAATTGAAAAAGAAAATAGTAATCCGTCACTCCAGATGGCCGGTCCCCTTAAATAGGGGCCGGTCCCCTTAAAATTAAGGGGGCCGCCTATGTATTTAAGGGGGCCGCCCATCTGCTGATTTCCAGATTACCAGAAATGGGTTTTTGGCAAAAAAATTTAGAAAAGGTTGTGTTTTTGGGTTTAGTTTCAAGCAAGTCCAACTTATTTTGAGGCAATTTAGAATTTAATAACTTATGTATGCTAAGCATATTCATTAAGCATTTTTATCTAGCAAGCAAACAACTCATTTAGCATGTAACATATATATGTTAGACAAGAAAACACTACATAGCACCAAGTAATTCATAGTATCATATTTAGGAAGTTTAATAAGCTAGTTAAATAATCCTAATGAATATCTATGTGCATGGGAATCTGGAGTTGTGATAGCATGGACTTCTAGACTTGTACCAAGTGAGGTCTTAGTGAATAAATTATGGTTATTTTCAAATTTAGTTCACTTATAAATGTCACATACATAAATATAGATGACATATATGAGATCACCATGCATGATTTAAATAAATGTTTTTACCATTATTCAACAATGTTTGCGAGTAGGTTTTATGTGGATGTGAAAAATATATTAATGAAATAGTTTTGACTTTATTTCAAAATGTTTTTATGAGGAAAGAAAACATATTTTTCCAATCTTTGGTTTTTGATAAACACGTAATTATGGACACAAGTTTGGAAGAAAGGTAGGATGGTGAAACATGTTTAATAGAAATGTGTCATAATCTTTTGAAAAATTATTTTTCCAAAATGTGAAGTTTTTGCAAATTTAAAAACAAGTCCCATTAATTATAGGTTTAAAAATAGTGGTTTATAAAAGATCTCATGCTCAAGGGTATTGGTTAAGTCTATTGTCACATGCTACCTCTTTCTACATATCCTATGACATTTAAGCATGTATTATGACTAAATACAAAAATACATCATATCAGAGTAGTTAGAGAAAAACAAAAGCTATTATAATGACAATGCATTCAACAACTAAACAAATAATTACGAAGGCATGCAGTCAAATCACATAGGAGCAAGTAAACATCTAGAAATTTTATATATGCAAGATGACATAAATCTAGGAATGAAAAGCTCTAGTGAAAAGCAAAGTTCATAACAGTAAACTATCGTTAGGTATATTTAGGAAGAATAATGTATTCAAGTTGGAGAATGAGTATGAGACTATTACTAGTGGTGCTCAATTCAGGCTAAACACGACCGTTTTTACGGGTTACACACACCCAACTTCTCACATAGAAGCAATTCAACCGTTAGGTCAAATTGAGTTTCTAGTCAATAGATTCTCCAGTAGTCATTCTCTTTTTAGAAGAAATTAAGTTCCTAAATTTACCTATCGAAGAGTACCAAATATGAAGATTGCTTGGTTTACTAATACTTAGGGGGGCTAACTAAAGGGTTTCTAGTTCATTAAGCCACAGAACGAATATAACTAAAGTGTAAAGGCAAAGCAACCTATCAGACTAAGCGTATCCTAAGGCATTAATAAGATTATATGCATGAAGTAATTACTTATGAAATTTAAAAAGAGAACTTACCTCACGTCCTAGCTTTTCTTCGTAATGTCTCAGATGATGATCGACGTGTGAATGATAGGTGAGTCTTCAAGATAACCAAGGTGTGAAAGTATATCATGGCAAGCTTCTAACACCTTATTTAAACCGAAGTGGCTTGACCCGAACATGTCTTGTACTGGACTCATTTGATATCTTAGCCTTGATGCATATAACGTCTTATGTAGAATCTTCCACATTTAGACGAGATGGCAAGAGAATCCATAAATATTCCACTACGTCACTAGCTATTTCTTGAGATGGATTATCATGTGAGATATTGAGTGAGACTCAAGATTAGATAATTCATTTGTCTTCACGCGCATGTTTCGAATGTGAGTAGGTAAACGTAAGATAGAGTTCCTTTCCTTTGAGCGTTATGTCACCTAATCAATTAAAACAACTTGGTACCCGGATTCTCATGGGTCCGAAATGGTTAGTTGAGGACATCCATTGCATTTGTATGCACATGGTGAGGATGTCGCCAAGGAGTACTAGAATTCCTTAACAGTTTGTTTTTAAATGTACAAACAGTGGATTTCTTGACTAACATCATTTATAATCATTGTAACTAATCCTATTTCTAAATTTCTCTACTAGGTTTTTCAATTTTAATTTGTTTTGATTTACTAGTTGATGAGTTATCTGAACTGAATCCTAAACCGGTTTTATCATTGAATGGCTTTTGACAACTTAGTAAGTATTTAAGAGATTTGGAGCTTTCTTCAAATTTAGCTAATATTTTTGCTCTTTCATTTAATCTTTTAATTTCAAGTTTATAATCCTGACATGTTTTTCATTCTAGATCAATTTCAATATTACTTTCAAGTCTAGACATTTTATCTTCTAAAATTATTTCTTTTTCAAGATTACTTTCAAAAGATTTTGATGATTCATGTTTAGAAATAGTTTTTAGATCTATGTTGCAAAAATGTTTAAACTCATTTTCTAGTTTTGAAAATTCTAAAATGAATGGATCAGAGCAAAAATGTTCGGTTTCGGATTGTACCTTATTTGGAGATTTATCTAATTTGCATTCGTCACATACCGGATGATGATCTTCTCCTTCGTCTGTGTCACTCCATGATTTTGGATTGAGTTCACTTTGGAGTTGATTCATGTAGTCTTCGTCGTTAATACCTTCATTAACAACATTTGAACTAGTAGCACATGTATCTATTTTATCTAAATGTTTATCTATTAAATTTTCTAAGATAACTAATTCATGTACAAGATCAAAATCCTCATCTTTGGCTTGACATTTTTCTTGATGAAAGTTTAAGAAATTTTTCCAAATATCATTTGCCGTTTTACAGAAGGATATTCTTTCATATTCAACTTTCGGCAAGGTTTTATAAATAATTATTTTAGCTTTATTATTTATGTCATTCTTTGTTTTCAAATAATCAATTTGACTTTCAAAATCCGTTTTTGTTTGTCTTTCAAAATCCGTTTTTGTTTGATTTTCAAAATTCGTTTTTGTTTGACTTTCAAAATCACCAATCGAAATGACATGCCAAAGATCTAGATCAATCGATTTCATATAAGTTTCAAATTTATTTTTCCATTCAAGAAAAGTATAGTTTTCAAAAAGCGGTGGTTTTTAAATAGATTCCCCTTCTAAATATCTTTCGGATTCCATAGATCGATTCAAGTTTTAAAATACAGTATATTTTAAAAATCTTGATTGACGTGGCTCCTGATACCAATTGTGGAAAACTAGAAGGGGGGGGGGGGGTTGAATAGTTTTACGTCTTTTTAATTTTATTATGAAAACCTTTATTTATTTTAAAACACTTAGATTCAAGTTTGTATGAAAAATAAAAATTGAACCTTATTATTAGTTATATAAGTATTCTTTTAAATTGATTGTAAAAGTTTTGGTTTCTTGAATGGAGTTTCAAATTGATCTTTATGTGAAGTCGACCTCTAAGTAATACTAACAATTATATAAGCCTATGTGTATGAAAGTAATGACGATGTAAGTAAGGAAATAATTAAGGGATGGAAAGATCTAACCGAGACACGAGAGATTTATAGTGGTTCGGCTACAAGGACACCTTCCTTGCCCTACTCCACTCCCCGAGCACCTAGCTCGAGAGTTTTCTTCACAACTTCAATAAGCTCCCTTATGGCAGAGAAAACCTTACACGACCTTGGCTTACACGGGTTTAACGACACAAAGCTAAATGTCGAGTTCTAATCGTAGCTAGAACCAATCTCGCAACTTCACAACACAACTTCTTCACGACTTATTCACAACGGCTTCACGACTTCAACACTAGGACTTCACGACTAGGACTTCACAACTTCAACACGACCGCTTCACAACTTCTATGCTACGGCTTCACGACTTCAACACTAGGACTTCACAACTTCTACATTACGGCTTCACAACTTCTATGCTACGGCTTCACGACTTCAACACAAGGACTTCACGACTAGGACTTCACAACTTCAACACGACCACTTCACAACTTCTATGCTACGGCTTCATGACTTCAACACTAGGACTTCACGACCTCTACCTTACGGCTTCGCGACTTCTATGCTACGGCTTCACAACTTCTTCTCACCGCAACTACTTCACAACTTCACTATGCTTCTACACTACTTCTTTTACATCACAACTACTTACACAACTTCTTCACTACTTACACACTTGATGTAATATGTTTTTATTTTTATTTTTGATTCCAAAGAAATTGTAACGAATACAATTCCCCCGGGTCGTTCTCCCAACGAAGGTTTGACGGCGAATAAGTCGAATCGGAGTCGTGAATATGTGAAGTGAATAAGTGACGTGAAAGATTATTTTTTTAGTATTGGTTACACTAAAATAAGGAAAATTAAAAGCAATCTACGCTATTAAAATAAATGCACACAAAAAAAAATCAAATAATGCAAATCCCGGGCTAATCCCGAGATTTATAAAACTAATAGTGAAGGAATAAACCTAAAATGCAAGATTAAAAACTCAAGGGACTGAAAATGTAATTCAAACAAACTAAATTATAAAAGAAAATTTAGAAAATAAAAGTTTATAAAAGCCAAGGGACTAAAATTGTAAAAAACTGAAACTATTATTAACCTTATAAAAGACAGGGACTGATTTGTAATTTTTTGAAACTTACACAAAACTAAAAACGGTTTTTAAACAAAGACGAGGACTGAAGTGGACAAAAATGAAATCTAAGGACTGATTTGTAAAATCTGTAAACTAAAAACGTTTTACTCTAAAAAAAACCACCCAGGTTCGATCCTAGGCTACTACAAATTATCCAAACTATTTTTTTTATTTTTCTTCTTTTGAAATTCAAATAACAACTAACTAATACTATTTTTAATGAAAAGAAGAAGCTCAAACAAGATTAAATAAGCTGGAAAACAGCTTATTCACAAGACAGTCAACCTTTGCACACTTCTTTATAAAACAGTTCAAACAGGCACAAAATGGACTCAAATAAGCTATCCAAATAAGCTAATAAGAACAAACCAAAAGCAGATTCTTAGAGACAGCTGGCTAGTCTAACTTTTGCCCCAATAATCTTACCCTAAGCTTAACTAGATTGCTAGCTGAGAGCTTGTGAAGATGAGCTTATGACTGAGTAGCAGGGGAGCTATTGCTGTAAACACTAATACTACTCTGACTTTTTAATTTCAAACTAACTTTGACCAAATCTAATTTTAAACCTCTGAATCTATTACTAGGTGTTTAGTGATTAGGTTTATGCACTGATTTCACAATCTCAAACACAAAATCCATGGAATCAATAAATCAGCAAACTCAGTTCACAAAAACACTAGCAGTTATGAGATTAACAAGTAACTTTGACTTTTTCTTAACAAACCACCAATATTATGCTTATTCTGAGCTATATAAGAGTAATGCAGATAAATCAGACCAAAATAACCACCAACTAACACCAACAGCACACTTATTATCCTTGATCCAAACACCCTTGAACTAGCAGATAACAAAGCTACAAACAGATCTAAGCATTAGCAGCCAAAACTCATGATCAAATACCACTTATATCAGCCAAATATGATCAAATCAATACAGATTAGCAACTACTATCAGCTAGCATTAACAATGACAGATCTACTTTAACTAAGCTAGAGATAGAACATATATGAAACAGTAATGAAGCAACTACAATGAATCAAACATCAAACACTTAAACTACCACTGAATATGATCAAATCTAACTAACAAACAACTATTAAACAAGCAACAACAGATCTACAAACTAAATAATATTTTAGAGGAAATGTAAAATAGAAAAAACTCACAATGATCATCCCCTCAGCTCAAACAGAGGGGGTTCACTATGCTAGCCTATCTTTTGATAGGCTAATCACATCCTTGGCTTGATTAGCATACCTCTCCCACAGATTCATCATAAACATCATTAAGTTGACTTTTGTTGACCAGCAATGAATAATGAGAGTTTGATGTGTTTAAGCTAAAACAAAAGCTCACAGAAGCTAAAAAGCTAAAATGAACTTCATCTAAATGTAATCAAACTAATTGAAACCTGTTTTTGAAATTTGAAAAACATTTTTATTATTTTTATGTATTTTCTGGTTTTTTTTTTAAGTTTTAGATGAATAACAATAACTATTAACTAAAATACTGACTGAAATTGATTGCTTGATTATGATAAAACAGAAACAAGCTATTCAAACTCAAATTAAACTAAGAAGAGATTAAAAGTAAAATTCGAAGAAGCTTGGAAGATAAAGAAATAAACTACACTTTCATTAATTGAGAACTGGATTACATTTAAAAGAAAATACAATTTGAGAAATAAAATTGACAGAGTTTCCCTACACTAAAATCTACCTCCCGAAATGAAGAATCTAAGCCTCCTTATATAGCCGAGGGTGAGAGGGTTGGGGTCTCTAATGCCAGGCTGGCAATCCGTGGGATTGTGTTACTTGAGAGCCAATCCAAGCCCTTAAATCCGTACCCAATGATTGAAAACAATCATAGCCCTTAGATTGAGGTGTAGTGAGGTGTTCGACCCAATAGCAAGCCGCCACATCAGCCATCCTTGTGCTTCTTCGCTCTGACAAGGCCTGACAATCTTCTAGAAGCGTACGATTTGACCAATTAGCCCTTAATTGTGGTGAAATCGGGGAGGGTAAAATTAGGGTTCATAGTGTTGCCTGGGTTAAGTTGATTTGGGGGGCGGGAAAAGAGAAAGGGGTAATATTTTATTTACTTTGACTGTTTTGACCGGGTCGGGGTTTTTTTTAATTGTTTGACCGAATTGTGGGCTTGGGTTAATGGGGAATGGGCTTGTGGATTGTTTGAAGTGGGTTGGGATGGGTTGTCAAGTGGGGTTTTAGATTAGGATTTTGGATAAATCCGGATAAGGGTTTTATGTGTAAAATGAAAATGAATAAGGACCATTTGTATATTTTATGAAACTCAAAGGACCATTTCTGCCATTCTTCAAAAGTAATATCCAAGGGCCATTCTTGACAAGCTTTGATAATTTGAGGACCTCAGTTGACTATTTGACCATAATTTCCTTCCCCGGCTCCGGCTTTTAACACTCTTCCAAATCTCGTGCTCATTATCTTGGGTTTTCCGTGTCTTTTGTCAATTTCCGCGATATCCATCCCTGCACATATAAAAACACAAAAACACAATATCTTTTGGCATTTTGGTCGGGTTTTTGGTTATTTTGGTCCGGTTTTGGTCAAGAAAAGGTATGTGTTTAAGCACATACCAACACTACTCGAGCCTAATCACTTTTGTTTACACCTTATATACACACTTTACACAAATGAATGAATGATTTACAAAGTATACTTGACAAACAACTTGGGTAACAAGATGCTACTAAGTTGTAATACTTCTAGTCTTGATTGATAGAATTATTCTTCTTTTGCACTTGGATGGTGGAAGCTTGGATCACTTGGAAACAAATACTTAAGATTACATGATCAAAGGGTTTTTGAAGATATGAAATGAGATCTACAACAGAAAGTTTTAGTGCAAAAGGTGAGGAAAAATGCCAGAGAAAAACCAATATTTATAGGCAAAATCTGGGATCTACTGGAGCGGGGGCGGTCCCCTTAATTTTAAGGGGACCGCCTTGTATAATTAAGGGGGCCGCCCCTGCCGAACGTTGCCCAGTTTTGTCTTTTTGTGAGAAAGATTTTTCTGGGACATTTTTGTCATTTTTGGTTGAAAATTTGAATTCATATATTTATATTAGATTAAACATATTTATTTAATATCAAAAATGTTTTTCAAAAATATATAAAATATTTTTGACATTTTATAAAAAGTTTAAAGATTAAGAAAATATTCTTTTGATCATATAATGCATTAAGCACCTGTTTATTCATACCTTAAGTGATTAATTTGTAGAAATGAATATTTACAACTAAATACTTGTTTATTTGATAAGTTTATGTTTAATGAGTTTACATTTTGTGATTATCAAAACATAGAGATATGAATAAGTATGAATAATGTTTTTAGGCATTACTTATGTCAACACTTTTCTTTGTATCAGGTGTAATTACAAGAATGTTCATGGCTACGAGTGTGCATATATGTCCAACTTTTGAAAAAATGTTGATGGCTACGCGTGTGCATATATGCCCGACTTTTAAAAATGATGATAAAAATGAGTGTGCACATATGTCCATTTGTGTTGAATATTATTAGTGCTCACGTGTATAGATCGATTAGATTCATGTATTTATGATTTTTAGAAATTTGTATTTTAATTGTATTTCAATCGATATCAAAGTTTGTGTATAACATTTATGTTATTGGTTTGTTATAAATTTCATTATATTAAAAAATCCATATGCACTAAATCTTGAAATATGCTATCTTAAAAAACATATATGCACTAAACATGCTAGCTTAAAAACATATATGCACATAATCTGAAAAATACTATCCAAAAAAATAAAAATAATAATAAATAAAAAAAAGTCTTTTACTATTATACCTTTTCAAATTAAATAAAAAAGATTAATATTTAAAAAAATATATATATAGATATTTTCAAAAATACCATTTTGCATTGATATATTACACACTATGCATTATTAGAAGTACATAAGTGTTTATCGCAGTTCTCGCAGATAAAATGTTAAATAAAGGGACCCATCAATACGTTACCATCATCGTACATGGAATGTAAATCTTGAGACACTTCTAACAATAAAACGTCAATAGACTTGAATATATATTTTACGACAATGTACTAATTTAGGGCGGTGAAGGTGTAACTTAGGACGATATCACATATTGGCCAATCTTTTATAATCTGACCTTTGAAGCGAAAAGTGTACCGCTTTTAAGGGGTCATTTAAGCCCTAAATCGTATTTATTTGATCAAATATTGCCCTAAATCGTTCCTTTTGTCATTTTAGGTACTTTTGAGGAGAAATCTGGAAAAGGAGGCATTTTAGACGTTTTTGGAGCATTAAAGTGAAGAAAACGACAAAGTCTCAAAAATTGGCTAAAAGTTACCTTTGACGGCGTCAGATTTTACTCTGGACGGCGTCATGGCTTGGCAAGAAAAGGTGGATGTGAAATTTACTCATGATAAGCTAGTGAAAATTGCATGTAAATTCTGACGGCGTCACTCTTTAACCTGATCAAGGGCGTCACGGCTTAATTCAAAGAGGGACGGCGTCACGTTCAAGGTCTGACGGCGTCAAGCCTTGATAAGCCAGAACGGATTTTGGAGAGCTAAAGAGGGACGGCGTCAAGAAGGTCATCCGGGAACCCTAAAAGCGGCGAGGTGACGGCGTCACACTCCATAACGTGACGCCGTCAGATCCAAAAGTCTATATATAGTTTTCTAATTTTTTGTCATAAGAGAGAGAGCTTAGTGTGGAATTTTTGGGAGAAAACCCTAAGACGATTTTAGCATCTTTTTCAAGGCTTTTTGCCTTGAGATCTTCCATGTTACATTGAAAGATAAGTTATCAATTAATCATTCAATATGTCTATGTGTTGTTTGATTCTATCTTGTTCTTGTCTTTTGTTTAACATGTTAGGCTAGATTTATCTTGTGTTTGCTTAGATCTAATGAAACCTAGCTATTGATTATTGGTTATTAGTGTGTTATTAGTTGTATTGGATGATTGTTTATCTATGTTAGGCTTAAGAAAACTGGCTAACTTCCTATTCGGTAACTTGCTTGAACGTCTTAAGAAACATGAACCAAATGCGTACTAAAGGTTTTTATGGTTGTATTTAATGCACAAGCGAATTCTAGTGATCCCATGTTAGGAGCTTCCTAGCCGGCTCGACATATGAGTGAAGTAGGAGCTTGTAGAGTTGGGGAAGTACGTACGCCACCCCACGATTGGTATTAAGGAATACACCCGTCATCCACGCAACTAATACACACTAATCAACCGGTAAAAGATAGTTAGGGAGTAAGGAAATCTAAGTGAACACATTTCTCTACACTTAAGTTTTCACCAACATTTTATTTTCAGTTATTTATTTTATTTGCATTTGTAGTTATTTGGGTTAGTTGACTAGCAACTAATTCCGCCCACTCTTTCAAACCCGAGATTTTACTTGCTTTCATAAAATTATAAAAAATACAAAAAGAATCTTCTTCAACCCTTAGACCTATTAGAGTAGTCTTTCATACCTAACGAACACTATTCCCTATGGAGAACGATCAATCCCCCGTACTTACCACTACACTATACTACATCGGTCAGGTACACTGCCTGGTGGGGTTGTAAGCCTCTTGAGATCCCTCGAGAGGTAAAACCTGTTGTAAGGTTGCAAAACCACGCATCATAATCTGACCTTAGAACGATATCACATATTGGCCAATATTTTATAATTTGACCTCAGGAATATGTCGTCAAACGCTACGTTATTCACTCTTAAGTCTCTCTATTTTCTTGTGACATCAAAGTTCAATTTAATATTACTCCCTCCATCCCACAATAATTGTCTACTTTGACATTTTTGAGTCTTTTTTATTCAACTTTGACCATTAATATTTTTATTTGTGTTATATAATACTTGATGAAAATTATACCAATGAAAATACATTTAAAACCCAAACTATTCATATATTTTTCATCAAGTATTATATTACATAATTAAAAATATTTATGGTCAAAGTTGAATAAAAAAGACTAAAAAAAATCAAAGCGGACAATTATTGTGAGACGGAGGTACTAATATAAACAAATGTGTTGCACTGTTTTTAGCACCCTTCAGTTCATCATATTGTTTACATATCACCCATTTGATGTAAAAGAGTGTTTAGGATTGCATATATCCATGTTATGCTTATGGGAGTTATGGCTCATAGTCACTTGAAAAAAAATATTCACCAACCACAAAGTATTTATTTCGAGGTGTTAGGATTAGCGTTCTGGAATTAATTACTGCAAAACCTGAAAAAACATAACCACCAACAAATTATGTGATTAAATTAGGGATAGTAAATGATCCTCAAATCAAATGTCACTGCTATCTTCTGCTAACGTTTAACTTTAATTTCGCATTGCGGGAAAACAATGGGCCTGGTCTAGTTCCAGTTCATACTCCCCCTGCGCTATTTCACAGAAGGATTTCAGAGTCTTAAGTAGAATATAATTGACTTTTTTTCCATCTTTTTTTTTGGAATTCCCTCCAGACAGAAAGAGAGTCCTTTCTGTAGGAGTATTGAAGAACTAAACGAGAACTTTTGTTGGTTGTTGACCAACGGAAAGCATGGGAAAAGACCAAACACATCTTTACATCTCCCAACAATATAGGAATAAATCATGACAAAAATAAATCATGATAGGAATATGCCATGATAAGAATCATCCATAATAAATCACAATAACCATAATATATTTTCATCATGAGTAGATACAACCACAACAAGATAAAAATACATCACGACAAGGATAAGTCATGATAAGAATATGGCGTGATAAGAATCAACCATAATAAGAATAAATCACGACAACCATAATATAGTCACAACATGAGTAGATACAATCACAACATACATGAATATAAAATGAAAAGTCTCGGTTCACATCGACCGATATCATATCATAGCGTAATCATACAATACATCCCAAAATAACTTGCTACATTGTTGTACAACTAACAAAAGATCACAAATGTCATTACTAATGCCTACAAAAGCTATCTACGATACTAAACTAGTCTAGGCACTGCCTGATGCACCATCGAGACGGCGCTGAAGCTCCCTGATCTGCTCGGTGAGACTCGCAATCAATGCATCCTGGTCACGTCGTCGCGCCTGCTCATCCTCCACGAAACGCTCAAGTATGGCAATCCGGGAGTGTGCAATGATCTGATGCTCTAGCTGAGTCTCTATAGTCTCAATGCGCTCCAAGGGAAGCTCATCAAGATGGTCGACTGCTCGGTCAATGCGGTCCTCATGGCGGACCATCCTAGCGATCAGAAGTGGGATATTATGATGGACCGGCTCACCAGTGACTGGTAGGATTCGTGCGGCGACCATGTCAGAACTCTCTCCTAACTCAAAGGTACTCGGAGTACCCTCATCGTATCTCCATGCACTGAGAGTAGGCGGAATGAATGACCACCTACGGGCGTCAACCCGCCTATGAATCCCGGGTCGAGCGGAGGCCTTAGCAGCAGCCTCAGCGTAGGGATCAGAAGGTGAAGGTGCTATGGTAAAAGTCCTCTTGCGAGGTGGTAGCAAAGTATCGGGAACATCTCTGGGTGATGGTGGTAGTGGGACTGTGGTAGTCTGGTGATAAGTAAACGATGGTGGTGGTGGTGGAGATAATGGTGGTGATGGGAGATGAGATGGAGTAGTAGGTGCTGGTACACGGCTGGGTCGAGGTCGTACCATTTTTCTAGCGGTACGGAGCATGATAGGGCCAGTCTCGTGTAGCCGATAGCGGCGACCAATAGGTATCTGGTCCGGCTACACTATAGAGATACGCCTAGCACGGCGTACTGGAGGTGAAACTGGTGGTGATGGTACAGGAGGTGTAGATACAGTCTCATCGTCCTCAAATGGCTCAGTCTCCGCAGAGACATCGCCAGAGGGTGCAGGAACTGGAATGGCTGGTAATATCGGAACAGTGGTGGATGATGATGTATCCTCCATGTCTGAATCCGAGTCAATGATAATCGGATGAGTAGGTGAAGACATGTCGCTGTAAACCAGGTCAATAAATATATATATATATATATATATATATATATATATATATATATATATATAATATATATATATTATATATATATATATATATATATATATATATATATATATATATATATATAAGTATAAGTAACTTATATAAAATAAGTAAATAAAATCATGTATCGTAATCGTATACACATCATGATGTTGTGAAGTGTCGTGACCTAATGGTTATAGTCTAGGGTCAATGATACATCCTAGTTCTCTATAACCTTGGCTCTGGTACCAATCTGTCACACCCTCAAAATTTGGATTGCAGCGGAATGGAATTCCGAGGGCGTAACGTTCTTGGATAACAAAGTACAAGGAAATAAAGAATGATCTCTAAGTGAGTCATTTTAAAACAAGTGTTTGATTTAAACATAAACGTTTTACAAAACATTAATATCAGAGTTCACCATCAAATGTAAGATTTTAATACATAACCAAACGCTAAGTAATGCAAAGAAATCTTCGTCATGATGTGCGTTTCAAAATGTGACTCTAGTATGCTCCATACGTGGGTGAATATTATCGTCTAGTTACCTGAGAATACACGCTAAAAGGTCAGCATAATTGTTGGCGAGTTCATAGGTTTAAGTAAACAAGTAAAGTGCGGATCACAAGATTTCAATAGCATGACAATCACAACAAATATAACGTCATAGCCAAAAAGAATATACAGTGCCCTAAGCTCATGACCCCGAAGCTCAACGAAATGGTATGCAATCAAGCATAATAATAATCAATGCCCCAAATAAGTGTTTGCTAGACACTCGGAAATAATCCGAATGATATGCGTCCGTTTGACAGGTTGGCGCGACCAACTCGGACGGGGGTGTTAACCCAAATAGATCTATTCATAACATCCGCGCTTACAAGTAATTAACGATTCATGATTCAAGGGGACTTTAATGGCAATGCGGTAACTTAGGCAAAATAACGGTTTTTAGTACTTGTGTCCGAAAAATAAGCAATGTATTCCCACCCCGAGGGTTTAGAAATAATGTACAAATAATGTAAAAATCGGGGCTATGAAACTCACCTCAGTAAAGTAAATCTCGATTGGTAATATGGTAAACTGTGAATAAAGGTTCGATAACTCTAACCGCAACCTAAATAAATACCATGTCTTAGGTTTGAAAAACAGGGTCGTGTATGCAAGTTCATATACTATTATATTACTTGTACATGTTTGTTGTAACATTTAACGTCAAAAATATGGTTGCGTCAAGGTGTCTATTTATTAAGCAAAGTAACCCTTTTTATAGAACGTAACTAGTTTATCACGTAATTAAACTACGGTCGTCTTGTTAATAAGTATTTTTGAAAACCTCTAACGCGTCTAACAAATATACATAACTTTCTACCAATTTTGTTTACGTCATTTTAGCTAAAATCGACTCTAAAGTGTCCAAAATCCATATAGAAAAATTCTAACAGCTTTCTATTAGCCAAGTAAAAGCTGTCAAGAATGCAAGTTTCGTCTAGAATTTCGGAAAGCCATAACTTGCTCGTTTTAAGTCCGTTTTCTAAGTTCTACCTATCCCCGCGAAGGTATTTAAGTATACTAACGGATTTCTAAGGCCTCGGCTAGTCTAGTTATCATTTAAAGTCTGGTTTTGTTCTTTGAAAAATTCTGACAGCAAACAATATTTTCAGAAAATTAGTTTTTGTCGCTAATCTTAAAACTAACGTATCTTCATTGTTATAAGTCTGTTTTAACTCATTCAAGCGGCTACGTTTTCGTTATAGAGTCTATTTTCTATATTTCTAGCCTAATCTTGCTACCAAGTTACTGATTTTTCTGGGTGAGGTCGAATGGGACAGCCTCTTTTCTAAAAGTGTCAAAACGCGTTTTCTAGCCTTCTAATTATCCAAAACCGCTTAACAACAACTCCCAAACTAATCCTAGCTCTTCCACCGATTTCTCAACATGTCTATAGTGATTTAACAATAAACTTTAGCAATATTAAAAAGTTCAATTTCTCATAAATTTAGGTGATCATCAAGACTAGTTAAGATAACAAGCTCACTAGTTTATATATAGTGTTTTTATTTCCACTTTCTTGTTAAGATTATCAATTAACTAGTGTGTTCATGAAAATATATTTGAGACATAGTCATTAGTTAAAAGCTCATTGTGGTCATAAAGTTTTACTAACATGTACAAAGTGATAGTCAAGTGTATGTAACTTGAAACTAATTATCATGATATATTGAGTGTAAAATTTATGAAAGTAAAGTATTACTTACTTAAGGTGATTAGTGTGATGAGGAGGTGATTTACTTGATTAACCCAAGACCAATGCTTCTAAACCCTTACAAATGTGTCCTAGTGATACTTGAACTAGCCAAACAACTTTTCTTCTTCCTTCTTGCCCCTTGTGGTTCGAATGGTATGTGAGGGTGAGTTATATATATATATATATGGTCCGGTTCTAGGGAAAAGTGTAATTAGATAGAAAAGTGAGAAAAAAGTTATAGGGTAGAATTTGAAACATCTCAAACTTCAGGGTAAGTTTTGAAACCCACCCCCACCCACTCCAACCCCCCGGAAAAAAAAAATCCAGCCAAAAAAATTTTTTTTTGGGCAAAATTTTTTTTTCTAGGCCAAAAATTTTCCCGCCAAAATTTTATCACTATGATGCACCTTTTTATTTTGGTGCATCACAGTTATAAAATTTAGTTATAACTATAATGCACCAAAATTTGTAATTGTGATACACTAAAATAAAAAGGTGCATCGTTAAGAATGAAGGAAAATACAATTAGGTCCCTGTAGTTTGGTGTGAAAAAAGGGAGGGGAAGGAGAGGGTGATTTGCACTATTTTCTCACTTTTCCACCAAAGTGCATTTTTTCCAAGAACCAATATATATATATATATATATATATATATATATATATATATATATATATATATATATATATATATATATATATATATATATATATATATATATTTCTTCTTTCTCTTGTGCTAGGAAACTAAGTGTATGCATATATATACTTGAGGTTTGTCAAACTTATAATAGTGGGTCAAAAACACCAAGGTGGCTAGGTGTTGGGTGTTGGCCGATTAGGGGCTAGGAGGGGGAACCAAATTTCTAGTCAAGAATGCAATATTAATTGCATGTGTTCCTTGGTTCTATTCTTGGTAAAAACTAGTTGAATGGTTGCCATATTTTAGGGGAGGGGGCGGCAATATGTCCCCAAGTAGAAGAATTTTAGAAATTTTGTACCAAAATGTATATATTGAATAAAGTGGGTATTAAAAATAGGCATTGGTTATTGGTTTGGTAATTAACGTAAGTTACGCGTAATTAAACGTAATGAATAAAGAAATTACATTAGGCGTAAGGAAATATTTTTGGAACTTTGGTACTACCTCCTTCCCAAAATAAATGTCAGATTTGACTTTTTAGAGTCTTTTTTGTTCAACTTTGACCGTAAATATTTTTATTTGTGTTATATAATACTTGATGCAAAATATATGTATGGATTGGCTTTCAAATGTATTTTCATTGGTATACTTTTCATAAAGTATTATATAACGCAAATAAAAATATTTAAAGTCAAAGTTTAACAAAAAAGACCCTAAAAAGTCAAACATGACATTTATTTTGGGACGGAGGGAGTAATAATTTAGGAAGTGTAAAAATGTATTAGAAATAATTGTTAGGAGTATTGGGTATATCGGGTGTTTATTTAAATCGCGAATAGCGTTTGTTAAATTAACAATCGTAAATAAATAAAAAGGGAATTCTCTCAGGGTTTAAAATTTCGAACCAGAGTAGGAGCAAGGTATTGGGATGTTTTGGACTAAATATAGCCTAAAGTCCTAGTGCACTTGAAAGGTATTCTAAATTTTACGTTGATTCAATTAAGAAGTTATACGTAAATTGTCCTCAAGTAAATGTCAAGATAAGTAATTTAAGTTTATTAAATAGTATTGACCTGCAAAGTAGCGGGTTGTCATATCCATGAACGTGAAAGATGCATACTTGACCCTGTCGTAATCGATACGACCACTGATGCGAAACACGGTCTCTAACTTCTCAATCCATCTAGTCAGGCCAACGGCTCCCTCTGTTCCTCCGAAACCTCCAACCATAATCTTTCGGAATTCAGAGTATGTGCAACCACGGCTGTTGGTCACTGGCCTTGACGTTCCGGTGTTGGTGGTTGAATTGTTTGCAGCTGCGAGATCGGCGGCCACACGATCAGTAACGAGCTGATCTAGAGTTGCTTGATTTACCACAGGTGGGTTTGCCGTGACCCTGGTTGGGGCGGCGTTCTCAGCAACTCGGCCCTGTGCGGCTCTTGCCGGGGCGGCATTCTCAGCAGTTCTTCCCCTTACTGCCCTTGCTGGGGTAGGTATGTTAGCAGTTTTTCCTCGTGTAACTCTAGTTGACTTTCGTTTAGGTGCCATTTATCTGCATCACCAGAAGATGACGATAAATGAGATCTCGATTATAGAAGGAATGTGTCATATGAATATATGGATATCGCAATCAGAATGCAAGAATAAAGTCAACCACAGAGGAGAAACGAACAATCAAATAAAAAACCAAGCTTGCTATATATATATATATATATATATATATATATATATATATATATATATATATATATATATATATATATATATATATATCGAATGAATAGAGGTTTACAAAATTACAAGCATGGCTGCAAGTTAGTGCTGGAATACTAAATGATAACTAATCAACCTAACGGGATACATCATCAACTACAACTACTCTAGGCTCGGTCACTATCTAGGCGTAACTACTCAAATGTTGCAGTCATCCCTCTAATGGTAGTCTCCAACTGACCAATACGGTCTCTCAACTCCTGATTCTCTTTCATCACAGCTCTAATCGTATACTCTGCAGTCATAATCCTCTGCCACTGAGTACGATCAACACCTCTAGCTCTCCTCAACAATCCCTGAATCCTGGTCTGGCCTCTGCCCAAACCAATAGCCTTATAATCCAAGTTTCTAAGCTCACTACCATGCAATCTCTCCAATGCATCCAATCTAACTCTCAGTCTGATCATCATACGTCTGTCAGAATACATCTCCTCAAACAACACACAGGCAGCCCTGTCAACTGTCCCAATCCTCCTCTTAACATTCTGAATACGGTCAGACTGCTATAACCTCTCGATCTGGTCTGAGTGTACATCAAGTAGATTGGCCTGATTCGCCAGCTGAATCCATATCTGCTCCATATCAGTGGGTTCCTCGAGCTATGCTAGAGGAGAAACCACTGGTGATGGAAGCGGAGAAGGTATCGGAGATGGAGGTGGTATGAACGAAGGAGATGATGGAGTGTACTCCGAACTAGCTGCACACACACCCGTGCTGGTATCACAAGCAATATCAATCCACTGACTATCACTCATATCCTGTATCTGGGCAACCCTAGAACTCTGCCCTACCTCAAATATTCCTTGCGCTTCCTCCATGATGCCCTTACCATCCCGTGGCATCGTCACCTAATCCAAATCCATTGGTGCTTCCCTGTCCCTGTCATCACCCGCACTAATAGGAGCGTGCTCAATGGGTGCTGTCACTGCTGGGGTAGGCTCTACCTGAACCTGCTCTGGATCCTCCACTGGATCCTCATCCTCATCTGAATAAGACTCAACAGATCTCCTAAGTCTCTGACTGGGAGGGGAATGGTCTAGAGATGACATGGGTGACTGAGATGGTGATGAAGTAGGGGTACCCGGGTATCCATAACGGGTCCTCCTGAGTGGTGAAGATAGTACAGATGACAGTTGGATACGACGTCCACGGACTCTCCTATACGAAGCCCGACGTCTGATGGGTGGGGTAGCCTGAGCATGCTGGGTGAGAGTGTAAAGTTGGGCTGGAGATGAGCGGTAAGCTGTAGTGTAGCGGGGTAAGTATGGTGAGGTAGACACTTGAGTGGTGTGTGTATCCTGAGCTTGAATGGGTGGCTGAACAGCGGCTCTGACAACTTCCATCAACGGGTCATCCGAAAATGGAACTGGTCGTCGCAACGGGGAAGTGTGTCCAGCAGCAAGTACCTCATCATGTGCATCGGAAGGGAGAGACATAGTCTGTGAAAAATACGGTGCGGCATGTGTAAGTATATAGAAAATACTTATATCATATATGTTAAGTAAAATAATCAAATAGCATAGTATAACACTTAATTATATAAAGCAAATAACGCTCAAATCATAGCAAGCTAGGCAGACAGGCATCTGGCGGTCATAAGGAATTTTTTTCTTCATAAATCGGTTATAGTTTAGGGTTTTTCTAAACCTAGTTCTCTATAACCTAGGCTCTGAATACCAATCTGTAACACCCCCAAAATCAAGATATTGCGGAAGCATACACTTTTGGGTGCTACTAAATCGAAAATCACAACACAAGATATAGAGAACGGATTAAAAATCCGTTTTAAAATACATTACATATTCAAAGTCATATTGTCATACATCAAATTTAGTTCAAATAAAAATGTAGCTCATTTAACAAAGCGGTCCCAAATTCAGAGTTTAACGCAACAATAAAAACATTTCCAACAAATTTTACGACCATCGCCATGCCCTGCCTTCAGTAAACACATCTCAGTTTCCTGAGAAAAACATGCTAAAAGTCAGCTAACGCTGGTGAGTTCATAGGTCTAAAGTAAATAAGCACATATGGACCGTAGCAGAATTCAGCAAATCACACACTATCCCGCTATGCAAACGGTAAGCTCATCCAACCGAACTAGACAAACAATATGCCAAACTGGCATAGCAAATAGAGGGTGCCCGCGAGTGTTAATCCCCAGACACTCGACAAATTTCCATATGGTATATGTTTGCATTGACTATGCCGAGCCAACCGAACGGGGGAGTAACCCCCAATAGATCTATTTATATCACACGCGTTTTCCAGCAGGAATTGACGGCTGATGATAGTGGGCGCAATGAGATTCAGCTAACTTAGGTTTCTGCATACAAGTGTGTATAAAACAAAATCCATTTTTGGTCCATGAAAATAGTTTTTGCATGTTTCTCATCCCAAGGTTTATAAAAGCAATACGTATAAAAAAATGGGGCTATAAACTCACCTTAAAACAATAGCAATATGCTAGTCAATCAACAAAATAGTGCAACCGCTCCGACACGCGACCTAGATCAGTATGGTAAGTCTTAGCGAAATATTCGTATTTTAAATGTCTTAACTCAATAAAAAATGTTTACGTGTGACCAGTGCTCGTGTATTTTTTGCTTGTTGTGTGGTAAAGTATATTTCAAAATGGTTTATCGTATATAACTCTTTGGTGATGGCTCATGGTGAAAGTGCACGGTGAATGTACATGTGACGGAACTTCCGTGCGTTGTGCTTGTCGCAAACTGCGTACGTAATATATATATATATATATATATATATATATATATATATATATATATATATATATATATATATATATATATATATATATATATATATATATATTGTAGGGATACAATGAGAAGGGGCTTAAAATGAGAAGGGTAGGAAGGATTGTGGGAGTGACATGTGTCATCCCCATGCCACATCATCATGCCGCATCACGGTTACTGCATCGTGATGCAGTAAAAATTTTGGCGGGAAAAATTTTTTTTTCCCGCAAAAAAAAAAAATTTTTTTTTGGGCAAAAAAATTTTTTTTTTCCCGCCAAAATTTTTACTGCATCACGATGCAGTATAAATTTTTACTGCATTACGGTTACTGCATCACGATGCAGTATATTTTTTTACTTCATTACGGTTACTGCATCACGATGCAGTATAATTTTTTACTGCATCACGGTTACTGCATCACGATGCAGTAAAAATTTTGGCGGGAAAAAAAAAATTTTTTTGCCCAAAAAATTTTTTTTTTTGGCGGGAATTTTTTTTTTACTGCATCACGATGCAGTAAAATTTTTGGCGGAATGATGATGTGGCAAAGTGACACATGTCACTCCCACAATCCTTCCCACCCTTCTCATTTTAAGACCCCTTCTCATAATATCCCATCTCTCTCTCTCTCTCTCTCTCTCTCTCATATATATATATATATATATATATATATATATATATATATATATATATATATATATATATATATATATATATATAGACTTATAATTAATTAAATAATTATTGAATAATTAATACGATAATGGTACTAGTGGGGTATTATTATGTTATAAATTATTACAATTATTTATAATATAAGAATAATTATAAAGGAATTATAAGTATTTAATTTTTGAGAAATTAAATAAGCGTGAGTGCATAAGTGTCAAAAATATCTTTATAAGTCTTATAAGGCCTACAAATATTAATTTAGGAAAATTAATATCTTTAATAATAAAAATCAACCGTTTCGTCTTTTAGTCGGTTTTTGTCCGAAAAATATTTTAAGTGTCAAAATTTTAGAAAAATCGGGCATGACCCATTTGTTTATTTAAACTTTCCCATTTTTCTCAAGTGTTGCAAATTTCCTCAAATAATCCCTTTTTATCACTAAATTGCAAAAATAGTCCAAAGTGTATATTTATCGATATAACTATACTTATCGTTACAATTACTTCATAATTATAGTTTTCGATACAAAAGTCAACATTTAGTCAAAATTCTTTCAAAAGTCAACAAATGTCAATGTTCATAATTTATGGGTCGAAATCCCTTTTATTTGGCTTATTAGGCTTAAAATGCCAAAACGAGCCCAAAATGGTTTTTATCGATATATATCGTTCTATTTTACAAAAATAATTATAGCGAGTCTAAAAATGTTCCAAAATTTATTTTTGTCTCCCGAGATATTTGTTGGGCCGAATAGGCCACTTTTAGTCCAATAACCCATTTTTTGTCCGACAACTAATTAACCCATTTTAATTATGTTATATTTTACGTTAAATATCAAATAAGCCAATAAGCACTTCCAATAAACACTTGGGTCAAAACATAGGCCGAAAACATGATGGGCTCGGCCCATTTGTGCCAAAATTATTTTTAGTCCAATCTTTGTTGTGTAAAATCAATAAACTAGTGCTTATTACAATAAGCTAATTATAATAAGCTAATAAGCATAATCTTCACCATTTCACCACTAGAGCCAAAATTTTATGTTTTTCAAAACCCCAATAATTATATATTTTAAAAAGTAGCCGATCCATATACATGCACATAAAAGTGTATATTTCGACTTAATTACGCGTAATTAGCATTAATCACTTTTGTATCATCAAATTAGTACCACAAGCAACAAGACTTACCACACAAGCAAGAAATAACATAATTTGTACAAAAACTTCCCAAAAAGTCGAGCATGTATAATCTAGACATCAAACCCTAGCTTTTTCATTTTAACAAATCACATACATTAAACACTTATTAACACTTCTAAACATCAAAACACCATGATATGAACAAGTTTTTGAAAATCCTTACAATGTTATCAAAATTTCGAGGGGTTGAAGGCTCAAGAACACACCAAAATGCACCAAATTTACCCAAGACACGTTCTAAATAACCCAAAACACTTGAAAGTACACCTCGATTACTTATAACTTCAACAAAATTTTGTGGATCTTGATCTTTAAGGTTGGCCGTGAGTTTGAGGGTGAAGAAGAGAGAAAAATGATCTTGTTATGTTTTAAAGATAAGAATGTGTGTGTAACTGTGTAAGGATTATGTTGCTTATTAGGGTATAAGTACAAAAAATACATGCAATCTCCACTAATGCAATATCTTTGCATATAATATGTTTTGTCTTCTATTGTTGGCTGTACACGACATATAGGAGGGGGAAAATAGTGGGTTTTTGATCCTCGTTGGTGTATCGTGTGTCGGTTTAAGCTTAAAAGTTACCATAAAGTCCCGGTTTGACGTTTTTGGACACGTATACGTAAAATAAAGATTTTATTGACGTTTCCATTAGAAAAATAATACAATATTATTATTTGCTCAAAAATGCATTTATTTTACTGCTACCATATATACTGTGCTGTCGGTACGCGTGTGGGGTTGCTTTTCAGTAATTACGAGAAAGCTCTCAGTAAATTACGAAACTTGTCAGTAACTATCAGAAATGGAATAATTTATGCTTACTGACAAAAATAAACCTTTTCAGCAGTGACTGTAAGCTACAGTATGAGGGACAGCTCCCAAAAATGCTCAAAAATACTCAGAACATGCAATCGCGCATAGAAATGCTCAGCTTAAAAATAATAAATAACCATTTATTATAAATTTAAATTGTGAAAATTACCATTTGTCACAACACATCCTGGTCTATCTGTATGTTGACATGATCAAGCGTTTTATCCATGTGATTCATTAACGCGTGTTTTCGATGGCTGAAGTAATCCCAAATCCTTACCTTACAGGGATTGGAAAAAACATGAAGAATCAGAGAGAGCTACTCAAAAAAAAATCCCCGAAATTGATGGTATACATAATTTCTTTACATGGTCGGAGTTTAGGTGAATTATCTTACATGCCTTTTTGCGTAGCGCTCCAATAGTTTCCTGCTCATAATGATTCAAACCTTATACTGTAACTTGAGGACATAAGTGCTACATCTGCTTAATAGTTGGAGAGGAGATGAACAGGAATACAAGTGTACCTTTTTGGTTATTCTTATGGCACACTGGTCATCTTTCGGCATAAGACGTTGTCGAAGGCGTAGAGGATATACTTCTACGGATAAGGTTGTTTGTGTCACACATCGCCTGAGGCGGAAACACGAGGTGCAACGGTTCGGAACATCGCATAAGAGAGTAGAACAATACCATACTTGATTAAAGAAATAAGTTTACAACGTTACATAAAATGTTTATACAAAGCATAAGTCTTGATTTGTTAAAACAATATCCTTAGAAAAAAACTCTCTTAATCTAGTTAACACGGCCTTTTGAAATGAGAAATGAGGACAACGGATAACTTCAATGCAAGTACCTTCAAAAATATTACTGATGATTACCTAAAAATGATACTCGAAAACGTCAACATAATGTTGGTGAGCTCGCAGGTTTAAAGTGAAAACCGCGTTTTGTTGTGCATGTAAAACTTGTAGAAAAGTAGTGAGTAAGATATTCATAAACAAGCACTAAATAAAATCACACGTTTCGCAACAACTGAATCTCATGACAACATATACGTATAGTTTGATCGGACTATATTCACCCTTCGTTTAACTCGCAGAAATATAAGGGTGGGGATGTGAACCCAAGTATTACTACCAATACATCCTAACCTCTTGACCGGAGTGTATTCACACTTCATTTAACTCACAGAAATATAAGGGTGGGGGTGTCAACCAAAGTATTACTACCAATACATCCTTATCTCTTGATCGGAGTTCATTCACCCTTCGTTTAACACACATAAATAAAAGGGTAGGGATGTCAACCCAAGTATTGCTACCAATAGATCCTAACCTTCAAGTCAAGTCAAGTCAAGTCATGTCAAGTCAAGTCAAGTCAAATTAAGTTAAGTCAAGTCACACAAATTGAATCCACAAAATAAGGCACGTATTGCAATCGAAACACATATATTGTCCAAAATACGAAAACGCAACACATCGCAAAAGCGTTTAAAATATCATTTGAGTATCATTTTCCCCCAAGGAAAATACCATTAAAAAGGTGCTACGAAGGCTCATGCACGCAATTATAAGCACATAAATTGTCCAAATAAACAAGGTGATTTAGAGCAATGACAGGTAATTGAAATAGACTTTGAGTATCATTTTCTCCCAAGGAAAACATCATTGAAAAGGGCCCGCGAGAACTCACTTCAACGAGTAGTGAACACGAAATAAGTACGCAACTTCAACGATCAATGAATCCCAACCGCGACCTAAATAAATAAGTCGTCTTAGCAAAGACACGATATGTACTATATGCATATGAGTTATATAAAGTTTTATCACCTCACCCTTATATACTTGTAGTGAGGTTTTTTAAAGTTACGTAAGTCAAACGTTCAAGGAAAATAGTCAAAACGCGTTTTTAGTACTTAGAAAATCTAAAAAATAAAGTTGTGTTAATTATTAAGTTAAACCCGACATTAATTGAGTGTATCTACTTTGTTTCAAGCTCGTTTTTATCCGTTAAACTCTTTAAACATAGTGAATATGTCTACTTTCAATATTTCAAGACCTCGATTCGTGAAAACATGTTTTAGATATCGGTTTATACTTAGTCAAAGTTGGACATGCTGTTAGCATTTTTCAAAAAATTTCCGACTTCGTCAGGCTATATCTCACTCGTTTTCCAATGAAATCACTTGGTTCAAAAACCTAAGTTCATTGCTTTTGAGTATACCTTCCAAAAATGTAGGCCACTTATCTTCGTTCTTCCAGTTGTTCCAGAAAATTAAAAGTGTACACATGTATCAGGTCAGCCAGATATCAGAAAACATAACCTGACTTAATTTGGTCATATCTCCTTCGTTACTCAACCTCACGACTCGATTCAATTTGATACGTTTAAGTTAGAATCTTGTCTACAAAAAGTTCAAAATGCACGGTTCACCAAACTACTCCTAAGATGGTGCTTTTTACGTTTGAAACGTGAAACTCAGAATTGTGTTGGTTTGGACTATCGATTGCATATCATTTATTAAAAATACCAAAGCAACTCCAAAAATTACAAAATTTGACCGGGAACTAACTAAGATATGTATTTACGTGTGTACAAAATGGATTTGCACAAAAAAATTTATAAAGTGGTTTACTATATCAAACTAGTAGACTGAAATTTTGGACAACAACTAAGATTTTCATACTTAACTTTAACTCAAAATTTCAACACACAATTCATACAAAGGTGATATAAAAATGACATGAGATGAAGTGGGTATATGGATGCTTACAAGAAGTTGGTAAATGGTTGGTGAACAAAACCCAAAGAAGGACAATAAAACCCTAACTAAAATCTCTAAACCCTAGCTTTTCAAACCAAGCTTTAAACCAATTTACCAAAGATCAAATTTCCCTAGATTTTTTTGTGTGTTTCTTCCATTTAAATGAGAGGAGAAAAGGAGGTGATTTGTGTTTTGATAGTGTGTGAAAAATGATAACAAAACTGTTCCTTATATAGTGAGAATCTTTAGTAGGGTCAAAAGGTGTTTTAGGAATCTCAAATGGGTGTATTTTCAAATTAGGCAAGGTATCACAAGACCTCTATGGAGCCTTGTGCATGCATGGGGAGTGTGGAAAAGACTTGCTTGTCTCATGGCTTTATTGATTTCAACATAATTAGGGCAATGTAGAGTTTTTATACAAGTAATGAATGTGTTAGTGTGCCATATAGGGAGGGCCTGGTTTTGATGAATAAAAGGGAGAGAATTACCAAAATTTGAAGTGTATAATGTGTATGTATAAGTATAGTAGGATATATATTATAAAGGTGGTGGATTGGTTAAGTATTACATGAATGCATGAGACTTAAATGCAAAACGTAGATATTTTACGTAAAACTTTTGAAACAAAATGCAGGGACTTATAAAACATGCTTATAAAAAGTCATATAGTACATATTAGTCGTAGATTAAACTTAGTGTAATGTCAGTATGTTTAAAGTTGTTTTTCGCCTTACGCGATTTAACCTAACGGTTATACGTTAATTTAAAAATTCACGTGTTCAAAGTAAAACGTTTTGAGTTAATGGTCAAGTATAAACATGAAAAATACGAGTTGCTACAGTTTGCGCCTCATCGCTACCTATAACTTTTCATGCCAATTTAGGCCCCCTCCATACTGCACCTCAAGAATCGCATAATTGTTTGTGTAATTTTTGTAAAACAGCTAATAACAGACCTATGAATGATTTGGATCTATTATTTTACCACATATAGATTGTAATCCCGTTATTTTTTATTAAATCGGGGCAAAAATCCCAAATGAGAGGTGCGTTCAATTTTGAAAAGAACAAAAAAAAAAAAAAAAATTGATGGTGGTAGTTGTGTAAGAGGATGGTGGTAGTGGTTGTGTGATGGTAGAGAGTGGTGGTGTGATAGTTGTGACACATTCAAAAGAAAGTAATTATAGGAAGAAGACGAGCGTAAATTAGTCATTTCGCATGCTCTTTGACCATGACTAACAGGGTTTTTTAACGGCGTCAGTGAAAGTGACATAATTTGCAACAAAGTGTGAACACGAGAGACATTATTCACTATTTAAGGTTTTAAGGCGCATACAATGGAAAAATGACTTACCACAGGGAAATTTTTTGCAATTTACTCTAAATTTTTAGTCAGTTCTTCAAATTTTATGAAATAACCTAATATAAAAACCTTTATAAATTTAACCCCAAAAATTATATATAAAAAAACCTTTATTATTATTTTATTATTGTTATTATTATTTTCATTATTTTTGTTATAAGATTAATTTGATCGTAAGAACTCAAAACACCGTATATTTACGTCATTATAAATATGAAAATGCGAGCATGGGTTGTAATATGCAAATTAATATACTAGATTGTACTTATAGCAACGGCTCTTATAAATATTATTTAGTAATTCACTATTTAGAATTTGGTTATAATGCAAAGACTCGTTTTAAGTATTCGTTGTTCTCTTCTTTAAAGTTTAAGTAATGATATGAGAAACGATAAATATAAATAAAAATATCATTATTTATAAACTTTTTTTAAAAAAATAACAACATGTTAAGAATTCGTGCGTGATATCTAAACTAAGTCTAATTTATGTCAAAACCCCGTGCGTACACGAGTATTATAAACTAGTTGATTATTGAAGAATTTATATAATACAATAGAATATCTAGAAATAATTTAAATAGGTTAAGCCCGTGATACATGTATTATATAAACTCATTTCTTATCCCATTGAGTTTATTCTAAATAAGATTTTTCTGCGTGCACGAGTATTATAACTAGTTGAGTATTGAAGAGTTTATAATACAATAGTTTAAATTTGTCATTTCTACACGCTTTTTTCTTCGTACTTATGAACTGTGAACTTTTTTTTTAAAGATATTCACACTTAAGAGGGAGAATTGTTTCAAAATCCTCACACTTAAAAAGTGTGAAGAATTTCAATCTCACACACTTAAAAGCGTGAATAATTATTTCAAAATCAAAATCATCACACTTAAAAGTGTGAAGAATTATTTTAAAACTTTCACACTTAAAAGTGTGAAAAATATTCTTAAAGCTTCACACATAAAAGTGTCAAAATATTTGCTACACCCAATTCGTTCACACGCATACTAGTGTGAATTTTTGGATTCTTCACACTTTAAAGTTTAGCAACATGCTCTAATAAGTGTGAGTATGTTACTATTTTATAGTAGTGACATAATCAACGAGCCTAACATAATATCGACTAACAATATTTTCATGAAACTAACTCGTTCATCGGATAGGTCATGAAGCTAGTATAAGTATATCATTTGATGTTCTATTTTCGACATTTACAAGTTATAACTTCTTCAAAATCCTCAATTCCGTATATGAATTTGTGGCATGAATATTCCTACAATTTTGGTGGCTAAAGAAATTTCAAGATTAATACAAGTATCTATTGTCCTTCTAATCAAATGACTTTATTAGTTTATTTATTTATTTTTATTTTATTTACTTTTTAATGCTAAACTAAAACAAAAGATACTTTTTAAAGTCACTAACTTGGTCAAATTGCTTTGAATGATGAAATAGCATGACCATATTATTTAGCAATTTTGTTCAAAATTTTATTCGTTAGTTTTATCGTTATTATTATCATGGTATCTTTAACCATTTATTTGAGGAAAACAAAGGCATTTATGGAGATGACATGAAAGCAAAAAAGAAAAAATAATTGATGTTAAGAGAGAAAAAAAAATGTAAATACCTGCATCATATTAGACCACAGATATAACGCACATACGCAAAACAAAACACACACACAACATCAACGCACCTGGTTTTTGCCGTTATGCGCTGGTACTCGGCTATATATCATTTTTAATGTATGAAACAAAACCTTTTAGTTGTTCTAAAACATCTTACATTCAAAGGATAAATGTGTTATTGAAATACATCAAAGCAATTGAAATAGACGAACATATATTCTAATAGATCAAAGAAACCAACTCCTTACAACTACATATCTGTCATAGATTTTCAAACACGTAAAGTAATTTAGGGACATCGTGGCATGGTAACATGACAATTGCCACAACACTTGTAGAGGCCAGGCCAATCATGGTAGTCCGGGAAACCACATATGCATGGTTGTTGGTCCGCTAATACCTTGCAACATTCTCCCGTTGGAAATCCACCACCTCGTAAATACTCTTCGCATACATCCAACAACGCTTTCTCATCACACGTAGCCACTGTCACTTGCACGTTCACCATAAGAAGCACCGTCATTGCCACCATAACAACAACTGTAAGATACTAAGAAAAACCCTTGTAGTTAATCTTAATAATTAGTGTTAACCTTGTATTGTCATTTAATAAAGCCATTTTTACGGAAAAATTTGAACTTTCCTATTACCGTTTATTAATATCAATACATTCTATATAAATATATATATTGCACACACCGAAAAGTGAGATAATAATTCCGATGCAACAACACATTTTTATGATCGACGACAAGTGATCATACTCACCTAGATAGTACACTACACTTAACAAGAATTAATATCACCAACAATACTTAACTAAACTTTAATTACAAACACTAATCCTAACTTTACAATAACTAAAGCCCAATCGGATCCTTAATAGTTTGGGCCCAACGAATCCACACAGCCCACTGAATTTCACAGCCCAACCCAATCACCCACTTTAATTTATTTCTTTCCTTGCTTTCTTTCTGTCACCCGATCACAAATGCCTTCCAAAAACCCGATCGTAATTTTAAATATCAAACTTAACCTTTACATATTTTTACACATTCAAGTGCACCACCCAACCAACTACTACGATGCAAAAACCCAGCCAAGAATATCAAGTAGTAACACGATAACGAAACCCATGTTGTTGTCCCATACTCGACCCAAGAGTATAACAAAAGTTGTCGACACATAACTAAATCACACACCACTGATTCCTACAAAATACTAGCTATATTATTGACTTAAATTGCTACTTCAAATGAGAGAGGAATCACAGTAACAACTTGTAACTCGATAGCTCAAACTTGTGACAATGTTTATAAAAACCAAATATAACACAAAGCCAAAACCAATCCATTATGAATTCCAATTATTACTGCAATCCCAAATAATATTATACGAGTAGGACAAGAAGCTAGGAATGGAATTTGTGGCTTGCTAGTTCAAGTGATGAACAAATGCTAAACATCAAACCGAATGTAGGAAACTTACAAGAACTAAAATCCAAAACCCCATCTACCAATACTCAACTTCACACTCAATTTAAGATAGCATAATACAAGTGTCCTCTTATCAACAGTGCTTCAATCATAGAGTCAATTAGTCAAGGAGATATGAAGATATTTTGTCTATAAGAACCTCCATTCGATCACTTTCTTTTCCTATCACCTATCATTTCCTATCACAATCACCACATTCCTTAAAAAGCATAAGTAACTTTCTGTCGAAGTGTTGGAAAGCAAAATCATTTGGAGTCAAAGCGTATAAGCTTTTCAAGCCCACTGTCTTCCTTCTTGGGTCTCATTCGAACGACTATAATTCCCTCACCACCTTTCATAACGCATTGTAAGTACCATGTAATCTTCTGCTTTTATTTCATAAACACACTCATGCATGTTTCACTTTTATTTCGAAAGACACATGCATGCTTTAATTATCACTTGAAGATATCACATATGTACTTGGTCGAACACATCACATATATACCACTTATCGTACCAAGCCACGTACACACATTCTCCATGCATCATTCGATCATATATAATGTCACGTAGATATTTCATGTAACCCATAAAGAAATAACGAGCTTCTAGCTTGGAAGCATTAAAAACCACCTCTCACCCTACACTCACAGTTAAACACTTTATCTCAACACATTATGGGACTTGTAAAAACTTTCGTCTCACACGAACACACTATATGTGAAGAATACTTAGAAAATAGTTAAGAGGTTTTATAGACTAATCGACTCAAGCCGCCTAGAACACGAGCCCACAACTCACGAAACTGCTAAACAACTACTTCATTTACGTACACAACTTGTTAAATGGCATGGCTAACTACACTTTCCATTTAAATAACTCTTAATCACACTCAAGTTTCGACCTTTAAAATGAGCCATCTTAAGTACTACTCGATCGGACCTTGTAGAAACAAATAAAAATCTAACTAAGTATTACAACCAAGAAGAACACCTCGACCTGGCCTAACTCACGAACCTTTTAATTCGAATCCATGAACATAACACCTATATATTTCTACTCCTCTCGATAGTACACCTGGGGAACAACATTTTTCGTATTCTAAGATCCCACTCATAATTTTATCTCGACACTTAAAATAAATCATTTTGAATGCTACTCGACTAGCGTAAATGACTTAGGAAATAATTGACATTTTTTTTGGACTCAAAACCATGCGACGAGGCTATAAACCTCAAATATATTTTCGGATTTATAAACACAACACCTAGATATTTTAGTACAACTCGATAACCCACCTAGCAAACTATATTTTTCATGTTTTAAGTTCGACCTCATAAGCTCACGAACACGCTCAAAATAAACCCTTTTGATCGACCCTCGAACACCTATTTCACATTTTCAGAAAATTTATTTCCGAAATGGGCTAAACAAAAGCCCAATAAGAGATAGTGTTAAACCAGCCCATCCAGCCCAAATGAAATATTTTCAGAATCAGAAAAATAGCCCAATTCTAAGCCCAAAACAGTTTACACGCCCTCGCCTCTAAAAATTCTTAATGGGCCTTAAATAGATTCGTTAATAGGCCCATTGATATAAAAATAAGCTCGTTCTTGGAATAAGCACTTGAAATAAGTTAAAATGAACTTAATAAAGTTATAGAAATTTTCAGAATATTTTTCCCGTCATTTTTATGCAAAAAGGACTAAAAATGTAACGCGATCTAACTGGAAGGACCAAAACTGCCAAACTGTGAACCCTAGGGACTGAAGCTATGAAAACAGTTTAAAAAGGACTTAAATGGACATACCATTGAACTCCAAGCTTTGTATGGACATATGGACAATTATTGGACTATTTTGGACTATGGACTGGACAAGGACTAACGACGTAACGCAAACCACGGTTAGGGTAGAAAATGTAAAATCTGGAAAGAACAAGGACCAACTGTTATAACTTGTCATTCTTATCTTATTTTTCATTTTTGCACCATATCTTTACTTCATATGCATATTCGCATTCAAATTGCATATTAGTTAGTAGCGTTAGAAATATTTCATGTTAATATTTCATATCCGCTCATTTACTCTTTGAAGATATGATCTTACGAGAGCACAAGCACCATAATCATATGACACCTTCACCTTCAACGATTAGATCGTTGTATATCATTAGTTAATTGATTGCGTGGTTTTGCGACCTTACAACAGGTTTTACCTCTCGAGGGATCTCAAGAGGCTTACAACCCCACCAGGCAGTGTACCTGACCGATGTAGTATAGTGTAGTGGTAAGTACGGGGGATTGATCGTTCTCCACAGGGAATAGTGTTCGTTAGGTATGAAAGGCTACTCTAATTAAGTCCAAGGGTCGAGGAAGATTCTTTTTTTATGTTTTTATATTTTTATGAAAGCAAGTAAAATCTCGGTTTTGATAGAGTGGGCGGAATTAGTTGCTAGTCAACTAACCCAAATTACTACGAATGCAAATAAAATAAAATAACAAAAATGAAAATGTGGTGAGAAACTTATGTGTAGAGAAATGTGTTTACTTGGATTTCCTTACTCCCTAACTATCTTTTACCGGTTAATTAGTGTGTATTAGTCGCGTGGATGACGGGTGTATTCCTTAATACCATTCGTGGGGTGGCGTACTTACTTCCCCAACTCTACAAGCTCCTACTTCACTCCTATGTCGAGCCGGCTAGGAAGCTCCTAACATGGGATCACTAGAATTCGCTTGTGCATTAAATACAACCATAAAAACCTTTAGTACGCATTTGGTTCATGTTTCTTAAGACGTTCAAGCAAGTTACCGAATAGGAAGTTAGCCAGTTTTCTTAAGCCTAACATAGATAAACAATCATCCAATACAACTAATAACACACTAACAACCAATAATCAATAGCTAGGTTTCATTAGATCTAAGCAAACACAAGATAAATTTAGCCTAACATGTTAAACAAAAGACAAGAATAAGATAGAATCAAACAACACATAGACATATTGAATGATTAATTGATAACTTATCTTTCAATGAAACATGGAAGATCTCAAGGCAAAAAGCCCTGAAAAAGTAGCTAAAATCGTCTTAGGGTTTTCTCCCAAAATTCCACACACTAAGCTCTCCTTAATGACAAAAAATTAGAAAACTATATATAGACTTTTGGATCTGACGGCGTCACGTTATAGAGTGTGACGCCGTCACCTCGCCGCTTTTAGGGTTCCCGGATGACCTTCTTGACGCCGTCCCTCTTTAGCTCTTCAAAAATCCATTCTGGCTTATCAAGGCTTGACGCCGTCGAACCATGAACGTGACGCCGTCCCCTTATGATTTAAGCCGTGACGCCCTCGATCAAGTTAAAGCGTGACGCCGTCAGAATTCACATGCTATTTTCACTGGCCCGTCATGAGTAAATTTCACGTCCAACTTTTCTTGCCAAGGCATGACGCCGTCCAGAGTAAAGTCTGACGCCGTCAAGAGTAACTTTTAGCCGATTCTTGAGACTTTGCCGTTTTCTTCACTTTAATGCTCCAAAAACGTCCAAAATGCCTCATTTTCCAGATTTCTCCTCAAAAGTACCTAAAATGACAAAAGGAACGATTTAGGGCAATATTTGATCAAATAAATACGATTTAAGGCTTAAATGACCCCTTAAAAGCGGTACACTTTTCGCTTCATCAAATACCCTTACACTTGAGATTTGCTTGTCCTCAAGCAAATGCGCTTTTATTCTAATCAAAATACAAGTTAGGGGTCATTTAATGCAAACATAAAAGTAATTACAACAAATAATCGTTCCACTTTAATCATAATAAGCACGGAGATTACAAACTAGCACCTCACAAGTAGTGTTTAGATACTCACATCTCTCAAGTGTCATCAAAATAAATCTCATAAATGAAAACGGATAATATCTCTCACTACCTGTCATAGCAAATAGATTACCATAGGCTTGGGAAAGGATCGAAAACCTCCTCCACTAGGCGTAAGCACCTAAGATAAACTATCAAAGAGGGCTTTTAAATGGGTTATAACGTTAGGTGTAGGGAAAAAGAAAACACGGTTTTGTTGGATACGGGATATTTTACTGGTGGCGAGTTAAAAATCTTGATCAATTACATGTACTATACAACGTTGCTAAGCCAAGACTAGACTCGATCTTAAGCTAGAAACGAAATAACAAAATAACAAAAACATAAAATAAACATAAAATAAAACGGGATGGTAGTCCGTATGTTTTTTCTATTTTTCATTTTCTCATTTTTTTATGTTTTTCTTGATTTTTTTTTTTTTTTTTTTTTTTTTTTTTTTTTTTTTTTTTTCATACACTTTTGCCCTACCATCCAAAATAATACATCATAGGGGCGTTGCATTCCCCTTACACTTGAACTTTTACATAACTTTACAAATACTAATCTAATGACTCGAATTAAGATAATTGAAAAACTTGGAGTACTTTTAAAATATTTAGCACATATGGGGGTAATAAATGATGTTCTTCCCCATTACTCCATTACACTAGTACTTTACCCATGAGTTCCAATCGTCCCAAAACAATATGTACAAGGATATGACTCGACTTAGCAACCATGTAATCAACTAGATAATTAACTTGGGTTTAAACAAATGTTGTAACAATAATGCACTAAAAATGAGTGCATACAAGGTAGGCTAAGGCGATTTGGGTGTACATTTTAGTGGGGTGTAACAAATTCTTCCTTTAAGTAAAATGCTTAAAGGTCGAAATGAAAAGATAGGCTCTGAGGGGTGTACTAGGGGTATCGTGTACTAAAAATGAGTACAACGCAAAGGGTGTGGGAGAATTACTTGACCAATGTAGCCAAAGTAATTATAACAAAAATACAGGTGTAAAACAATGGGTTAATCCTAATGCCTCTTATCATGTAGTAAATCTAACTACACGAATGTAGTCTCACTTGTGGCCTTGGAATGGTCCTAACGCAAGTTCTAGAATCTAAGTGCTACCGGTACACACATCATAGCATAAATGCTTTTCCTACCAATTCTAGGGGTGAACCTCACATATTTGGGGGTGGAAAATTTTTTAGTGGTACGGTTTTTGTGCTAGTTATATAACTCCTATCCGTGAGACGCTCATTAAGATCAAAGTTTCACTCCTATATGTTGTAAAAAATTTTAAATTTGGCACTAAAATTACCTTAACAAGTATTTCTCTCAGTTTTATTACACATCTACCATCAAACAAACAAAAATCAAGCGCAATTGTATTCTCTAAAATCGTACTTTTACCCTCCCCTTACACTTAAGATGAACATTGTCCCCAATGTTCAAATAATAAGATGTAAAAGCAAAAAGTAAAAGAATGAAATCAAATACTCCCCTGATTCGCTCGGTGGATAATGAAATTACACGGTTAGATCTTCCTCCAAAGAGAATGTTGAAGCTCCATGACTAATGCATCGCCATAAGCTTGATTCCATAAACATCTCCTTGTCCAAAATAACCTGTTAAACCTGAGAAAACAAACACGAAAACCTGCGTAACATCGGCGGGAAAAATCTATATATAAGGATATAATGCTTGTGGAATGATAATTTTGCAGATTCCTGGAGATTATAAGTTGGAGATTTTAATAAAAACTTTTTATGAAAACAAAACTTTCAAAAATTTCTGGAAATTAAATCTGACGCCGTCAGGTTATAACCCCTGACGCCGTCATAAATGACCTGACAAAAATTTTCGTTTTAAGTTCCCGGAAAATTTCTGGAAAAACCTTTACCTTACTTCCTGGAAATCCTGCAAAACATCATTATGACTCGATACAAGCATTTGACTCAAACAAATACTAATATGTATGCTAATTTATTATTATTACGATTCATGTTAATTTGTGTTCTAATAAACCGATTTAGATTTTCCTTACACTTATCTTTTGCAAAATACCTTTATATGTAGTTAAGACGAAGTTAAAAACAACATAAAGCATTTTCACAAATTACTTTTGAACATGAATCAATAATAATAAAAATTAAACACACATACGGAAAATAAAATCAAACAAGCAAATAAATAAACACACAAAGCAAATAAAACAAATAAAGCTTGGGTTGCCTCCCAAGAAGCGCTTTTCTTTATTAACGAGTCTTGTAGCTAGACTCAAAGTCACGTACATTACGTGACTCCATCATCGGTCACGGTTCCTAGGCCATCCTCCTTCCCGGTTTTATATTCCGGTCCTAATTTCAAACAATCCTTGTAGAAACCGAATATCCTTTCCATAACATAGTCTACTCCTTTACTTCTATCCTCATCATTCCTATAGTAGACCGCTTGCTTGAGCTCCTTCTCAACATTTGACAAGTGTTGGAATTGTTCTATCTTATAGGGCATTTGGTAGCTTACTTCATCGGTCTCATCCTTAAATCTAACTATCCCTAAGGAGGGTTCATAAGTCATTCTAGAGACCTCAACAAATGGTTTTCCAAAAACCACTTGAGTCAAGGATGCATCGACTATTGGGCGGATATCTTCTACAATTACAAAGTCGGTGACATAGGTGAAGTTTCCTACATAAACCGGTAATCCCTTAACTCTTCCCGTGAAGTTACTCATCCAACCCTTGTCAGGGAACATCCTATACCCAAGTTGATTCTTCATTATCAAGTTGTAGTGGGCTCTAGTCATGATGTTTATGGGTGATCTAAGGTCGATGTAAGCTTTCCACACATGCAAATGTCCGATGTTGCATGGAATGTTGAGATTAGAAGGGTCGCCTATTTCTATGATTGGTCTACCTAGGAAGTATGGTGCCTCGGGGTCATCGAATAAGTTTGTATGATATGCGCGCTCTTCCTTAGTGGGTAGCCTATTGAAGTAGTCCTCATCATCATCTACTTCTTCAATCTCACTTGTCCTAACTTCCTTATCAACCTCGACTTTCTTATCCTCATCCTTAGGTTCACTATTATCCTCATTCCTATCAAGTGGTTTAATAGTGACAATGTTGACAAAGTGGACGTGTTTGGATGAAGAGGGGTCTTTTACTTGGGGTCCGCTATTTGTGTTCCTAGCGTCCTTATGTGGAGGTGATAACACTTGGTTATGGAGAGCTTTCAACAAGTTGTCAATTTTATTGGTCATCTCCGTTTGTTGTTGTTTGAATTCGGCTTCAAACTTGGCTAAACGAGCTTCTTGAGATGCCATAAATTGAGACATCAATCCTTCAAAGTTATTGGTACTACCATTGCCGGAAGGATTGTTGTTGAAAGTACGGTTCGAGTTGGAACCGCTTGATTGGAAACGATTAGGTGGGTTGGAAGAATTGGTTTGTTGAGTGTTTTGGTTTTGTTTCCACCTAAGGTTCGGGTGATTTTTCCATGAGGGGTTGTATGAATCACCGTAGGGGTTTGGCTCGGGTTTGAAAGTGTACCACTTGTCTCCCGCTCCGTCGGTACGCGAGGATGCGTAGTCCACAAAAGCTTGTTCGGGGAGTTCCATGCAATCACGAGTGTCGTGGGGACCACTACATAATTCACATGAAGAAGTGATTTTGTTCACTTGGCTTGAAGGTTTAGGAGCCTCGTAGGATTTCATGAGAAACTTGACTTGGTCTTCAAGTTCTATGATCCTACGGTCGGAAGTGCTTGAATTATTCGAAGGCAAAGATATTGCCTTGACCGTTTTATTCAAATCACGGGGATCACTCCAACTTTCGTTGTCATAAAGAGCAAGATCCTCTAGGAGAGCCCATGATTGTTCCGCACTTAGATCACGTAGCTTGCCACCGGCCGATTGGTCAATGGTTTGCCTCGTGGAGAGATTGATATGGTCATAGAAGATTTGGACTTGGAGCCAAAGTTCTATGCCATGGTGGGGGACTTTTTGGAGTAAGTCCTTGAATCGAGTCCATGCCTCGTAGAGAGTTTCGCCTTGACGTTGTTGGAACATCAAGATATCATTCCTTAGCTTGGTAGTTCTTCTCGGTGGGAAAAACTGAGCAAGGAAACGAGTGGTGAGATCATCCCAAGAGGTGATGGATCCTGCGGGTTGACGTTCTAGCCACTGACTAGCTTGGTCCCGCAGAGAGAATTGGAAGAGACGCAATCGGGTCGTCTCTCGAGTAGCAACATCAAGGTCTATAGAATCAACGATTTTAAGAAAGTCCTTGAGATGTTGATTAGGATCTTCAGAACGAAGTCCATGGAATGCGCATCCGCTTTGCACCAACCGGATGGTGTCGGATCGCAAGGGTGTGATATTGGCTCCTTGAGTGAGCTCAATGGTGTTTCGATAGCCATGGTGGCTAGGACGGGAATACTCTCCTAAAGTACGGGCTCTAGGAGGTGGTTGTGGTTGTTGTGGTGGTGGGTTGTGTGGGTTAAGGATATTACCATCTTCCATGATGTCGGACGGTAATGGTTACGAACAAAGACACGAAGAAAATAGATAGACTAAAGAAAACCTAGAAAAATAAAATAAAAATCTCACTAGAAAGGAATCTAGTGAGTAGACCTAATAGAAATAAAAATACAACCTAAACAATAACTATTCCCCGGCAACGGCGCCAAAAACTTGATTGCGTGGTTTTGCGACCTTACAACAGGTTTTACCTCTCGAGGGATCTCAAGAGGCTTACAACCCCACCAGGCAGTGTACCTGACCGATGTAGTATAGTGTAGTGGTAAGTACGGGGGATTGATCGTTCTCCACAGGGAATAGTGTTCGTTAGGTATGAAAGGCTACTCTAATTAGGTCTAAGGGTCGAGGAAGATTCTTTTTTTATGTTTTTATATTTTTATGAAAGCAAGTAAAATCTCGGTTTTGATAGAGTGGGCGGAATTAGTTGCTAGTCAACTAACCCAAATTACTACGAATGCAAATAAAATAAAATAACAAAAATGAAAATGTGGTGAGAAACTTATGTGTAGAGAAATGTGTTTACTTGGATTTCCTTACTCCCTAACTATCTTTTACCGGTTAATTAGTGTGTATTAGTCGCGTGGATGACGGGTGTATTCCTTAATACCATTCGTGGGGTGGCGTACTTACTTCCCCAACTCTACAAGCTCCTACTTCACTCCTATGTCGAGCCGGCTAGGAAGCTCCTAACATGGGATCACTAGAATTCGCTTGTGCATTAAATACAACCATAAAAACCTTTAGTACGCATTTGGTTCATGTTTCTTAAGACGTTCAAGCAAGTTACCGAATAGGAAGTTAGCCAGTTTTCTTAAGCCTAACATAGATAAACAATCATCCAATACAACTAATAACACACTAACAACCAATAATCAATAGCTAGGTTTCATTAGATCTAAGCAAACACAAGATAAATTTAGCCTAACATGTTAAACAAAAGACAAGAATAAGATAGAATCAAACAACACATAGACATATTGAATGATTAATTGATAACTTATCTTTCAATGAAACATGGAAGATCTCAAGGCAAAAAGCCCTGAAAAAGTAGCTAAAATCGTCTTAGGGTTTTCTCCCAAAATTCCACACACTAAGCTCTCCTTAATGACAAAAAATTAGAAAACTATATATAGACTTTTGGATCTGACGGCGTCACGTTATAGAGTGTGACGCCGTCACCTCGCCGCTTTTAGGGTTCCCGGATGACCTTCTTGACGCCGTCCCTCTTTAGCTCTTCAAAAATCCATTCTGGCTTATCAAGGCTTGACGCCGTCGAACCATGAACGTGACGCCGTCCCCTTATGATTTAAGCCGTGACGCCCTCGATCAAGTTAAAGCGTGACGCCGTCAGAATTCACATGCTATTTTCACTGGCCCGTCATGAGTAAATTTCACGTCCAACTTTTCTTGCCAAGGCATGACGCCGTCCAGAGTAAAATCTGACGCCGTCACAGGTAACTTTTAGCCGATTTTTGAGACTTTGTCGTTTTCTTCACTTTAATGCTCCAAAAACGTCCAAAATGCCTCCTTTTCCAGATTTCTCCTCAAAAGTACCTAAAATGACAAAAGGAACGATTTAGGGCAATATTTGATCAAATAAATACGATTTAGGGCTTAAATGACCCCTTAAAAGCGGTACACTTTTCGCTTCATCATTAATCAGCATCCACCATTCATACACACACACCACTAGAAATTAGTCAGATTCTCAGTTATTTATATATTTACCAGGTTCTATATCGAAGTTGTTATAATCACCTCTGAGTTTATTTTCACCATCACCAGTAACGCTTAAGGTGAGTCATGGCCTCACTTTTTAAACTCTTTATACTTTTTAAACTCCGTGAGGGGGATACATGCTATAAACAAATCACAAGTATTTTTCTGTATGCTACCTGACTTGATATATGCCTAAGTTACCATATTGCCACAAGACCCTTTATCATGAGCCATTAATCACTGCGGTGAACGCGAATATAATGAATAGATCTATTAGAGGCTGACGACCTATCCCACTAATACTGTGACGGAATGCTTTTTGCTAGTCGTATTAGTCGCGATGCATTATATTTGAGAGAAATAGGAATTGGCAAAATCACCTATTACACGAGGGCAAAACCTTCATCATTAATTTGGTGGACACCTCCGTTTATGCGGTACTTTGTTAACGTTTGCGTGTCATGAGACTTAGGGCAATATATGAACTGCGATATCAATTTCTAAACTGATTGTATCTTCAATACAATCTTACTTGTGAATCGAACTGATATTTAAATTACAAACTCCATGATTTCACTCAACATTATGTTGACTTTTAAGCATGTATCTCAGGGAACTAGAGGAGCAAGGCAAGGCATGGAGCAGGCGCACCCTATCTTAAATAAATGGTGTAAAATAAAGTTGTAATTCAGTTAAATTGATGTTTCTTTGGAGAAACTTTAGCACTCTGATGTAACGCTTTGTAACTGAATTTGTATTATGGACCTATGTAAATTAAAAATGCCATCTCAGGCTGTTTTTCTATGATTTTGTTTTCGATCCTCACAGTAACACCCAAATAAATCTTCCGCTGCTATATTTTTCAAAATTTTTTTTTTCGAAATTTTTTTTCAAAAATATTTTTAATTTTTTCGAAATATTTTTAATTTTTTCGAAAATATTTTTAATTTTTTCAAAATATTTTTTTTAATTTTTTTTTTCAAATATTTTTCGAAAAAAAAGTAATTTAAAAAGTAATATATAAATATTTTAAGAAAATATTTTTTTGATAATTTTTTTAAAATATTTTTCGATTTTTTTTTGGATGTTTCATGAAATGAGTATAAGAATTCGAGGACCAAACATGTAAAAAAAAAATCAAAATTGTTTTTGGATGTTGCATGAACTGAGTTAACGAATTCGAGGACCAAACATGTACCTTACTAACGAACTGAGTTAACGAACGTTAGTTAAAAACCCAAATCCGCCAAAAAAAAAAGTTGGGAACCTTTTTATGCAAGAAAAAAAGTTGGATACCTTGATTGGAAATGGACCCTAAGTTTGATACCTTTTTGTGCCATTTGCCCTTTAAAATACTAGAAATAATAGAAATAATAATACTAATAATAAAATTAAAAATAAATAAATGATTAAAATAAATTAAATTAAAATTTAAAAATTAAAATAATAATAATAATAAAGATTTTATTTGAAGCTGATTATTTTACATTTAAGTAATAAAATTAAATTTACTGTTAAATTGTTTTATAAAATTTTGATCTTGATGTCAAATTGTATTCGTTAATCAGAATATAACACTAAATTTTTATAAATAATCTTTTTCTTTTGAGTTTTACAATTTAAAAACGTGTTTTTCCTTTCATGATTTTTAGATTTTATAATTTAGATATATGTTTTTATAATTGAGGTTCTTCTTATTGGTCTATCCAATTTTCTCAAATATTTTCTTTAAGAAATGACTTCTATATCGTGTTTTCATTTATTATATAAAACTAGTAGGTACCCGTCGTCAACATTTTTGGCGAACAATATTTTTTGATTACAGGTTTTCGTGATAATAACTTTATGCATGATGAGAATTTTGGGAAAAACTTTATCGCACCTTATTTCAAATTAAAATGTCAAGTACCTATGGATTACAATGCAATGACAATACGAAAATGATAGTTAGTAGTATTACAAGGTTATGATGATTGGCGGTGAAAGTTACTTGCTAATCAGTAAATGTTGTGTAATGTTCGTCAACATATTATATGTTAGGATCACATATTTGTTATCATTTCACACATATAAGGGTTTAGAGAGAGGAAGACATATCATAGAGAGAGAAAGATACAAAGCGAGGAGATAAGAAAATTTCTTATTCCTTAATGATGCTTCCCCTACCATGTGTGTAGTAGGGGTATTTATACTTCCATACAAAAAATTTCTAGCCTTGGATGGGCCGGTCTTGGACTATCCTATTACATAGAGCTTAACTTGTCTAACTTAAGCCCGTTACCCATATTTAACTAATTATTATTACATGACTCGTTGACTCGATAATGATCGTCACTTTAAGCATTTTCCAACAATCTCCCCCTAAGGGACGATCATTGAGATCTCTCTTTAATTATATAAATGATCATCAGTTTCTCGTTTCGAACATTATATAACGTGTAAACATCGGAAGTATAATTAGTTTTTGCAATATATGATTAATAATGTATATGACATTGCTTATATAAATTACGGTATTCAAAAATTACACACTTTCATGCTTTATAAATTACATGAAAATCTTCGTACTTTGACATGTAAGATTCTTTTCAATCGAATTTATTAGCAACAAGATTTGGATTTCACTAAACTTGTACTAAAATACATATATGATAAATGTTTTTTGAATATACAATTTTCAAAAATTTTAAATGTCCATAACCTAGCAAAAATTTTGCATTAAACTGACATTAATGAATGTTATAAATAATTATGTGTAAAAGAATTATTGTTTAAGGTATTATACATAATATCAACCATTTGTACATATTGCATATTAATTTAGATTTTTTAAAACTTAAAAATACATTTACTAGACGAAAATGCCATCTTCGGTTATATGTAGTATAGATAGTGTTTTGCTAAGATGAATGGGCGCATGTTTAAAATGCAAGTTTGAATGCATTATATTATAAAATGTGTTTAACTTCATCAATTCTAAAACTTATTTAATGTGTAATGCATCTTTTGGTACAAAAAATTAAGTTTTAACGAGGCCTTACGAACCCGTGCGATGCACCGGCTGGGTCATTGGTCGAATTTCTACGTGTTTTGTACGTAATGTTTGTGCAGATGTTTATATACTTTTTATCAATTTTGCGTCAATGTTTGTAATATAAGTTTTATTTAATCACTTATACGTAATGTGCAGAAGGTTTAATTTATATCAATGTGTTGTAAAGATTGCGTCATATGTTGTTTGTTGCTTTTTGAGAAGCTCATAGTTTTTTTTTTAGTATAAGTTTTAGATAATTAGTTATATGTAATGTATTGGTGTAGTTAAGTACCCAATTCTTATTGTGGCAATTATTTTATTTGAAAACCCAAAGTTTTCTACACACTTACTCACTATATTTTTGGCTCAACCACACATTCACGTGTATATAGTTTTGGTTTCATACATGTTTTGGGCTTAAAGTTACATATTATGGGAATATTTTTAAATGGCCTATAATACACACGATTCATATTCATCATTTATATTATAAGTAATGGCATATGAAGTGATCATTTCAAATATAGTTATTGATACATACTTTACTTTTTTACATGTTATGTTTTGTGTTTTGTATAAAAAGAAGCACAAATTAGTTATATTACAATGGTCATATTTTGGAGTAAGTTGGAGAATAAAACACATATTAGATGTCTATTATAAAGCCTTTTGCAATTTATCTTATGATAACAAATAAAAATTAAACGTGTATGGGTTCCAAGTGACATTAATTAGAGTTTATAACTGATTTGATTGAGTTGCCTGAGGAGATGTACAGACTGCATGGGAAAGATGAACGAACCGTACTAATTATTACTCGGTTTAATTTTTTCAATGATTATATGTATACAGTACATTATCATTAATCTTCAAAAAAATGTCTGGAACTCCTTATCTCAATGAACTGCAAGATATGTGTGGGACTGAGAAGCTACACCAATGTTTCAAGTTCCTGATGAGTCAAGAAATTCCAATAAATGAAGCAATGATCATGTGGTTGGGTGAGCGACGCGATGAGCTGCATATAAATGTTGATAAGCGCACCGAGAGAATGCGTGAGGTTTTAGAGCTTAACTTTGATGAAGAAGAATCTGCTGATGATACTTATGATTCCCTTCGTGAGCTTCAAGTGATGGAGCGCCGTTTGCTAGAGTCCTTTTCGGCCATTTTGGTTGAAATTCGTGCTCTTATAACCAAGAAGGAGGATACCATTGCCATCTTGGAGAAGTATGATTAGGGCTAGAGGCGCATGGTTGTTTGATGTCTTTTGGGTTAGTGAATCATGTAGGTAGTTTGGTTGGTTTGGATGTCTTTTGCTTGTTGATGTTATGATGAAGTGTAAGCTGTAATTATGTATGGAGTAGTTTATAATGAATAAATATTACAGGTTTAAGGTCTCAATTTTGTGTGTGTGTGTGTGTGTGTGTTTTTTTTTTTTTTTTTTTTTTTTTTTTTTTTTAAGATATCCTTTATTTATAAGTAGTTGACTTATTTTATCTCTCACACACATAAATAAAACACAAATAAAAAACGCATATTGGTGAAACAGGTGTGTATAGTGATTTTGTGGGTTTGAGTTTGAAGTTACAAAAATGAAATCAAACAATAAACAATCAAATTAAACGCTATCTTTAAGGGCTTGATTGTTTTATCATCACTACGGGCATTGATCTGAGCGTTGATTGAGTCGTTAAGGTATTAGTCTATTTTTTTGTGTATGCTAATTGGATTTTGTACATGGGATTTGGATTTGAGCGTTATTAGTTTAATGGGCGTGTTTAAAAATTTGTGGATTCATGTTAAGATTATTACTTGATAATGTTTTTGTGGTTCGGATGGATTATTGGGGGCTGTTTGATTCTTGTTGTCTGCTTGTAGATGTTATAGAGTGTTTGGGATTATTTGTTAATATGCAAAATAAGCAAATATGAAAGTGATTTGGACTATAGTCCACTGTGGTTATAACATGTTGTTGAAATTGAAATTAGCAAGTTGTGAATAAGATGTTGAACATAATAAGTTTCGGGTCATTCGCGATCATGAATAGGGCATGTAAAGTTAAGATTAACCAAAGCATTTTTAATTTGTAGATGCAATATTGAAAGAAGTTAACTGTATAGTATATAAGGCGTTTAAAGAAGCTTATACATGCTTCAAGTTCTAAATTGATTTAATTGCTGTTTTGATTAACATTAATAGAGTAATTGGATTTGGTTGTTCATCTGAGTTCATTAGCAGCTTTCGGGCTTTATCTGCTTATAGTGCTAGATAAGTGATTACGAATAAGCATTTTAGAGATATTTGAAATTGAATAGTAATTAGATGGCATATTTTGAACTTGTATTCAAACTGAAATAAGCTCATACACATTTATTGAAATAGACAAAACTTAAAAATAGGAAAGATTCATCATTTAGTACTAAACATTTTCCTTAAAGTTGTAAGATGTCGATACCAATATTCAGTATTCATGGTTATGAATATCATTTCCATAAGCATCATCCATTTCTTCATTTGCTGAGTCATTGGTAGGATATACACATTGCAACGGTATAGCATTTATCGCGGTTTAGTTTGATAACGACAATACCAAACGGACATGTTTCCTTCTTTCGTACTTAGCTTTGAAATTACATGCCCTCAACTTTTTGGTGGTTCTGGCAAGTGGTAAATTTGGGGTATGTTCCAGCTGCCTTTTCTCTTCCTTCAGCATTTTTATTATTTCGCGCTTGTCATTTTCAGGTTGTGCACCTCCATTCTCAGCCTATAATGCAAAGAACATTGCAATCAATACAGTTGTGAGAAAGATATTTTATTTAAAGTTAAAAATAAAAGGTTAGTTTCATTTAATTTATAACCTGCAAATCGTTGATTAATGTATTTAGACTTTTAATCTTACGATGAGGCCAACGCTTAATACCAACATCTCTGCAGTTATATTTCAAAGTAGATAAACCAACATTAAGCTCTTTGACAACTTCCCTTATCGTCATGTGAAAGTACGGACTGATTGTTTCTTTGCTGTATGCCATGAGCTTATGATATGGACAGTAGATATGTGAGGGTGAACAAAGAACTGGATCAATGGAGGTGGAGGTTAGAGTGTGGCTTTTTAAAAGCCTTAGAGAGCCTTGTAGATTCCCAGCAGGTACAAAAAGGTTTGTAACTTCTGATTAGTCATAAATTTAATTGATTATACATTAATAAGCTGTGGTATTATTGTTAATGATATTAACTGCTATACAATTTTTATTTTATATTTCGAAGTAATCTAATTTAAAGTTTGATGATCTTTTATTTTCAAAACAATTATAAGATATGCTATCTTTGTCGATCTTTAACAGTCAACATCAATAGACACGTTTATGCGGTGAATGTGATTTTTTTAGTAATAGCCGTAACTTTTTCGATTCAGAGCTGTACGTGTTTATTGAGTTGAAGTTATATTATTCCATATAGTTATAACCCTGTAGGTGATTTAGGTACGTTTGGTTAGTATAATCAAAGTTATCCAGTTTTGTATGTTGTATTGCACGATGGTTGGCAAATGGATAAATATTTATGGCAATGAATAAAGATACGTTATTTAAAACTTCTTATGTATAAATAGTTGATTTATATTAACTATTTGAAATAGAGATTGACATATAAAGATAAGTTTGCAAATGTCTCTTTGAAAACAATATTCCGGGTTTGGTTCTTGAATTCTTTGTCTTCGTCCTCCTTCATTAGGATTTTCAGGCCATTGGGGCTTGTAACTCTAGAAGCTGCCACGTAAAGTTAGCCGTGACTGAAAACAGGTTCTGGAAAATAGACACCTACATAAGAAAGTGAATGTCCTTGGCTTTTGTTAATGGTCATTGCGTAGCATAGTTTTATGGGAAACTGTCTGCGTTTCATTATGAATGGCCATTGTGTTTGCGTGGACGTCAGCGTGATCCTTGGAATCAGGACAGTGTCACCTATTTTTGACCCAGTTAGGATTTTTGCCCGAATAACAAATTCACCAGGATCGGTGATAATAGGCCGAGTTCCATTACATAAACCCTGTGCTGGGTTAACATTCCTTAAGAGCATAACGGGTAATTCTTTTTTTAAGCACAGCTCATGAGGTGGCATTCCTGGGAAATTTAAGGAATTTAAGAACTCAACAGGATACAGGTGTTGTTGGTCTAGAATATCGGTGGATGCTTTACACACTTCGTCTGCACTATTGTATGTCTTAATTGCACCTCCCAACTTCTTAAACATATAGGCATTTATTGCATCAGCATCATCATTTCTTGGAGTGAGTATCGCCCTTTCTTTTAGATATGCATCCTCACTTTGTCGTGTAGTAAAATCAGGAAAGGTTTCGTGCACAATCTGCTCGATAGGGCAGCTGTCTGATTTTATAAAGAAATCTTCGGGAATCTCAATCCATGTTGGCTCACCTTCCCCTTCTTTGCTTTTAGATGGCAAATTCCCATCACCCAAATCCAAAACCCATTTATTGAATTCCTATGTTCGTGTATCGACTGCACCATTCGCAGAATACTCGTTTACTCTCATGCTCCTTGTAAGCGTGAAAACCTTGCAAGATTTCCACAAATCAGATCGGTTTATACACGCGTTGACCACCTCCTGCCTTTTACCTTTGGGGATAACCGGTAGAACTTGTCTAAAGTCACCGCCAAGTAATACCGTAAGACCACCAAATATCTAATTTCGTTTGTCTGAATCCCGGTACCCCAATTATCTCTTAGAGTTCTGTCCAACGCCTCAAATGCATACTTTTGAGTCATTGGTGCCTCATCCCAAATAATCAGCTCGACTTGTTGCATAAGCTCAGCCAAGTGTGTGTTTTGTTTTATGCCACACGTGCTATTTTCCATTAATTCTAATGGTATGACGAACCTGCTATGGGCGGTTCTCCCTCCTGGAAGTAGTAACGAAGCTATCCCTAATCCAATGAAAGGGTTCAAGTTAGGATATTGGTATGTCTAAATTGAAATAACTGTTGTAATTTAAGCATCAGATGATGTAGAAATAAAAAATTACTAATAAAGCACCATACCTGAAGATGTGACCGCCAACACGATTTTTCGTTCAGATCTTAGCCTCGCAATGATGGTCTTATATAAGAACGTCTTCCCGGTACCCCCAGGCCCATAAACAAAGTAAAATTTGCCTTTCTTATTATATACCGATTCAATAACCTCTTCATATATCAGATGTTGTTCGGGGTTTAACAACGAATGAAGATGTTCATGGTCAATTTTGCTTTTTTTCATATCAAAATCTAGGGCTTCTCTGATCAAGCGGTTGTCCATGTTTGTTAGTAGCTTTGGATCAGGTCGTGGTAGATCTTGGAAATCTGACAAAGACCTCCCATTCCTATTTAGCAATTCCTGGATTTCTGCCAAGCAATAGTTTTTAATTTGTTCTTCTGTTAATTCCAGCTCAGGATACTTGAAAAGTTTACGCTTATTGTGTAATATGTCTTTGGAAAGAGCTTCCCAGTTTTCCTCCCATAACTGTAGTGGCTTACTTACATCACAGAACAACAAAATTATAACAAACAGGTCACGCAGCTGTGGTCCTAATGCCCAAAATCTTGCTTCTATTATAACGTTTGTCCATTCTTTGTCATCATTTAGGAGACCATAGGCAAAGCATACCTCTTTAAAACTCCCATATAGTTTTTTGTTAACCGTCATAAGTTCTTTAAAAGATTTAGGCCCTCTTACAACGTTCAACACCATTCTGAGGTAGTAGCGCTCACCCGAAGCTGGGTTTGAGTAGTAAATCCTACCAATGCTTTTTTGTTGTTTCCGTTTTTTTCCAAAGTTTACTTTGTTCATGCCAGACATAGTGTTTTGGTATTTCAGCATAAGTTAGCTTTCTGGCATCGGTATCTCGCTCGTTCAGCTCAAACCATTCAGTAAACATTGTGATTTTGATGTCCTCCCTTTGAAGCAATGCTGGTAGATTTTGCGAGTCGCGTAATGTTATTGAATTTTGATTTGGTAGATGGAAATTGAGTTTCATAACGGATGGGTAGGAGTAGTGAATGTCGAAAGAGAATAATCGCCATACTGCTTCACATGGTGCTAAATAGCGACAATTCCAAAAACTTTTGATTTCATCAACTTCATTTATTTTCTCAGACATTACATGTTGTCTGGTTGCAACATTTTCTTGTATGACAATCGTTGCCCTATCTGGGCCTTTATTTAAATACTTAAATAAATACTTCATCGCCTTTGATCTATTGCACCATTCAACGTTAATGTGAGCTAGGTAATTCAGCAGCAAATAGCGATTGTGAGGAACCACATATCTGTTGTCAAAGGTGAATTTACCTTTCACAACATACACTTTATTGTCCCTTCGGCGGTGCACGGGTTATCCATCTTCATCTACCATTGTCTCTGCATAAAATGCTTTAGGAAAATTTTTAGAACATTTCCCGTCTGTGTTGCATGGTGCATTTTTCCCATCTCTACCACAGGGCTCATGCAGCATGAATTCGTTAACAACTTTGTACCCTTCTAGATTGCTGACCGGACATGGTAGTTCTGCAGATATTATATCATCTATCTGTGCTGGTGTCATGCATTTTTGGTTTTCCTCAAGCCACAGTAGAATATGTGCGTGCGGGAAACCACGTTTTTGGAATTCAATTACATAAATGACTACATTATAAGAGTTACTCCCTCTGTCCCATAATAAGTGTCAATTTTGACTTTTTTGAGTCTTTTTTGTTCAACTTTGACTATAAATATTTTTATTTGTGTTATATAATACTTGATGAAAATTATACCATATGAAAATACATTTAAAGCCTAATCCATTCATATATTTTTCATCAAGTATTATAAAACACAAATAAAAATATTTATGGTCAAAGTTTAATAAGAAAGACATAAAAAAGTCAAAGTGGACACTTATTATGGGACGGAGGTAGTATTAGGGAATAAGTTTTGACTATTAATGATTAATAAAATTAATAATAATGATCATATGACATGGTATTGGTTACCTGCACGGCTGACGCCAAATACATGTTTTTTGGTCAGATCATCTAGTAATTCAGTAAGTTTCATTTTGAACACTCTTGATCCTATCTCCGGCCTATCATGTGGTTTTTGGCCAGGGAAAGTAGCAAGCATTTCAGCAATCTCAGGCCATTTTGGGTTAGATGTGAAGGTGATAAATAGGTCTGGATTTCCATATGCCCTGCACAAAGCTATCGCATCTTGATAGTTTTGCATCATATACCTTGGCCCACCGGTAAAACTTGAAGGCAAAACTATTCTGTTACCAAGTCCCATTTTATCTGTGTCGCCTCCTGTAACAGCATCCTGAAGGTTGTGATAGAGGTCTACTCGCAATGTATCTTGGTTACTCCTCGTCCATTTAAGCCTTTGTTCTTCAACTGCCGTGTATGCATCGACCAAATACTGCTGATACAGTCGTCCCCCTTTCAGCAAAGTGTTACCTTGGTTGTTTTGTTGCTGAATTACATAACCGTAGTACTCTGTCGTTGTTACAAATGGCCAATTAGTTTTCCTTGAACCTTTATTGTTATGATAAGGTATCTTTTCATGAAATCCATCCTCTCCAAAGGGGAACAACAATTGATATTGCAATGCCATGTATGATGGATGCAATTCTGAAGTTCGTTGTGGACCACTATTTTATTGTTTACAACAATATCTCTTGAAGAAATACCATCACCAAAATCATTTGTAATTAAAGCAGCTACCTCGGCTACAGTTGGCGCGTTATATTCTCTTCGTGCTCTCCTTTCGCTTAGTAATCGCAATTCAAAGTTTACGCAAGCATGTGAATGACACCAATCTCTTGCCATTCGAAATGCCTTTGTGACTGCGCTATAGTGGTCTAACATAGACATCAAATTTGTAACTATCATTTCATCTAGCTTATCGCCTGCATCCCCATCAACAAATGCAACCATCCTATTTCGAGCTTCATTTTGTGTGTCAAAGAAGTACAACTGTGCATACCTGGGTTGTACACATGGCGCTGGCAAAAGGGACCCGATTCGATGATAGTTTTGCCCGTTAATCCTAAATGTATATAATCCCCTTCCTGTATTTACTGAATGGTCTATTCTTGCACCAAAAGATGTAAAGCAAAACATGCCGTTGTATATTCTAATTTGGTCTTTAAACTTTGACGTCGTAGAATCTTCATAATCGAGCAATTTGTCTAATGGTGGAGGTTTGGTTGAATCTGGGAAGCAACACTTTCCCATCTTGACAACATATTGAAAAGGTAGGATTCACTATTGTTTTGGCCTTGCATGATCTCTCTGCATACCACATAGTTGCAGAACAATTACGGCACTGATAAGATGGAGACCTAAATTGATTGTAGGACACAGGAACACCTAGTTAAAGAATTGTCAGTAATGGTAAATTTTTATATAAGTTGGTTATTTTATGAATCATATAAGTTGCAATCAGATTATGTGGTTAGTTAAGATCACTAACACTACATGGCAACTTCTTATGCATAACATGCAAAACTAATCAGTTATTATATACTAATATCATCTTTAATCGATACATGTATTACCTGAAGAGGTACGTGCTGCGCCTCTGAGTATGTTTTTGGATACATGAATGCGAGGCCGACCTTAAATAGCCATTATTGTAGTAAAAGTATTTATTAAATAAATCATGGAATTATTAATTTTGATTAACAACTTACCTCTTGGTCTCTTCCGGGTTGCTGTAGGCTGATTAATAGAAGTAGAAGTCGTATGTTGTTCGGTAAGACTTATCTGGTTACTATCCGAGGGGTGCACCACTCCTGATTAAATATGCAAAAATTAAAACATTGTTTAGTTAATTATAAACGAATCAAAAAGCATACGGGTGTTTTGGTTACCTGTTTCTTGTGCAGGTATATCTGAAATCTTAAGACCACAGTAACTCTGTACTTTCCCATCCATACCAATAATTGTATGTGACTTTATGTGCACAGAATTGTGTAGTATGTTGGACAATGATGGATTACAGGTATGATCATTAGCTGAACATATAATATAAACACATGTTATTGTAATTAGATAATGGTGTAATTGTAGATAAAGTAATATAATTACACTCACCATGATTCATTGTTGCTTATAAAAAGGCTAACTATTATTTTTGCACAACAGATTTCAAATATAGGTGAGGATGTGAGAAGATGAATATTCAAGATATTTGGAAATCAGGCTGTTGGATTGTCCTGCCTTAAATTACATATTTATCATGGTAATAAATGGAAGGGTGATCACATATTTGGTTATGCCAATATATTAACAATAGGTACATTATAATTTAAATTTTACATATTGTTAATATATGTTTGTTTACCAGTTGATAACATATGCTTGTTGTGAATGTATCCATCTTTATATTATTGTTGTCAAATTCAAGAACCCTGCATACCAAATACTTACATAGCGTTAAGAATAAATTGGATTAAAACATTAAGCTTAAACATTCATAGTTTAGTTACTTAGTCAGGTGTAACCGACAGATATTAACTTAGATGGGACTTTTGATCTCTACCTAAAATCCTTGTTGCTATTTATACAGTGTCTGTGCAAATGTCAGCATAAGACATTTTGTCAGACCCTTGAAATAACAAACGGGATTCAATGGGAAGATCAGGATGCGCATCTACGTTGAGCATTGTATGTCAATATAAACAAACAAAAGATGCGGTGGATTGGATTTTTTGTTTGTCAATATTGATATCCGATGCTCCATGTATGACGTATAATAAGGGAACGCAACTACAATTACATCCTGTAAATTGTTAGCTAATACAGACACAAACAACTGGAATAATGGGTGTATTGTCTATAGAAGGTTTTTTAAAGGTCTTACCAATACCCGTACTTCATATTCAACATAAACTGCTTGCGTTTATTAACAGGTGTTGTAACTCTTTTTTTTCACACCAATCATGTCAATTTATTATTTATTTATAAGGAGTTTTTGGAATGAGCATTCAATGGTGTGGATCATAAATGTGTTTTCTTTTTTATTTTATTTATTTTTTTTATAGAAAATTTGATAAACAACAATTGTGGTCGGTACATATTTTAGTTTATTGCAAGTAAGCATCGCATGTTTTATTTTTACATGATTATAATTTCCGTTAAAAATCATACCTTCAGGATGGTATAAGGGCAGGCTTCAAAGTGTTCATATTTGAGATATAAAGATTTTACACATCGAATATAATGATATTGATAAATAATTTGTAAACCATAATGAAAGTAAATACTAAAATAATCTGTATTCTTACTCGCTGGAATGGTAATACAAATTTTTCATAATTGGAATCGTTCGAAACAAACACTTAAAACTCTTTTTATTTAACTAATTTTGTAAACGGTTATCACTATTCCAGCATGCCATTCATTCGGATTCATCTTCGGTAATTGTAAGCTTTCTTGCTTTTTTTTGTCACGTGCACAGCCATCCTCAACACTGTCTGGGTCATCATCCTCAACGGTTGTTAGTTCAGCATCAGAGTCTTCAACCGGCACCATCATCCACTGTTTGGGTTGGATGGACTTTCCAACAGGTGAAGCTTTCAAATGTCCCATGTTCAAAGTAACTGTTGGACCTCAACTCAAACATGTGTGTGGTACCAATGAGGTTTGATATCGTCTGAGGTACATTCGGATGATCCTCAGAAACCTGCAAAATATAGTAAGTAGATGACATGGTACGTATTTAATTTACTCAATATAAATGTACCTCATCACCCGATTCTACTATTGACTCAGCTGAACACCCAACCAACTCCGTCGCGCTCTCATCAAATAGCACAACAACGACAGATTCCGTTCCGTCCGACACATCAAGCTCAAGCCTATACCTGAGAGGGTCCCACACACGTCAGGTTAGGTTCATACGGTATGTAACATTGTTTGTAATTGGGTTTTATATAAAGCAGCGTTACCTTAAAACTGGGTAGGAAACGGGCTTCTCACATGAATCACACCAAAATTTCCCTTGTTTACAGGTAGCACCTTTCCTACACTTCCTGTCACCGCACGACGGGTAATTCCAACCCTTTCTAGTCCTAACACCATCAATCCTAACCATACAGTTGTAGGTCAAAGGCTGCACAAACAGATTATTTATAAGATTATTGAATCTGGTTATTATCACACAACGTTAAATGTATAAATTGTAGTTTACACTGTTTTTGCGGCTGCGGGCCCAGAGCAGCAGGTTCTCCAATGTCCCATCCTTTGGTATGGAAATGTCAGCAGGCATAGCAACCTTAGTTATTTCCATATGACTGTGGTACACAACCATAGATGATGTTAGTATAGTGCAGGTATGGAGCAATTCAGGTATAAAATACATATAAAAGCCGATTACCTCATATCAGATTTAAGAGCCTTGATTGCAGGGATTTCAGGATCATCAAAAATTATTGTGGAAGAGCTGCTTGACAAATAAAGCTTGTCTGGCAGGTTAAAAATAAAAGGTAATGTGTTATGTTGATAATTTATTTTATGGGTGACATTTGGTAATAATGGTTAGATTATGTACTGTTGTACTCTTTGAAATTAAGTGATGTCAATACAATCGGGTACATGCCAGCATGCTTTGTCTTTTTATCTATAAGCACATCTCCCAAGTTTCCCCACAACGTCACTCTTACAGATTGCCTACTGTATCCAAAACTTAAAATTAGATTTGCAATCTATGATGTAATTTAAACGATAGACGTAATATATAATATGTACGCAGGATCGTTTATTGCAACATACTAACCTTTGATTTGCCAGGTAAAAATCTAGGGTTTGAGAGCTTGACTTTTGCTGAGTTGTCCTACCTACATTTGTCATGTAACCGGCTACATCTGTAAGGTAATGAGTTACATATCAGAATGGATGCATAACGACAGTAACTAAAGAAGATGAAAGTATTATTAAAACAAAAACTTACCAACCAAATACTTGTTATCTGTACTTTCCAGGTTTTCCAAATCTTGAAGCTCAAAAGGGTACCTTTCAAAACCTGCATCCTTAACAGTCACCTTCTTTGCCGTTGTTGCCCCATCAAATTCAAGCATGAAAGGATCCCTTTGCATAATACGGTAATCATCCTTATTGGGTTTGACCACAAAGTCTTTAATAGAATAAACCAACCCTTCTTTCAACCTGATAAAATTATGAGCAATGTGGTTCCTTGCAGTACAATGAATGGAACTTCCCTGCAAAACAGTCAAACAACATTAGAACCAAAGGTATTTATCAAATATTGAGTTATGCAATACAGTCGAACAATATTAAAACCAAACAGGTTATTTATCAAATGCTAATATTGAGCATGTTTTACTTTGGAATCAGAAACTACAAAGTCTGTGCTGAGATAGCGTCCGGTGATTGCATTGACATCCCATATCCTGCAAACCATCACCACGATGGTCCCAGTCACACCCACATCAAGGTCATCCAGAAACAATAGGCGGTTTGGTGCTGAAACGTCTTTGCCCATGTTCTGTGAAGATTGCTTAGACATATTTAAGTGAAATGCAACAACTATGATGGGAGGTAAATGAATGGTGGAATATTAACTAAACCACATGTAATTTATGTATGGACGATTCTTAATTGTTGTAATTACTACACGATGATCGGTATTCATCTCCCAAGTTACGGATACAATCATTAAGTGACTAAATTAATACATTACTACTTGTTATGTCTCTTTGCATCTCGCATTTGTATCTTAGTAACTACATGGACACTCGCATTTGTATCTCAATAACTACATCGACACTTGACATGCACCTGGCATTTTTACATGTAATTTTTACATGTGGTTTAGTTAATCTTCCACCATTCATTTACCTCCCATCATAGTTGTTGCATTTCACTTAAATATGTCTATGCAATCTTCACAGAACATGGGCAAAGACGTTTCAGCACCAAACCGCCTATTGTTTCTGGATGACCTTGATGTGGGTGTGACTGGGACCATCGTGGTGATGGTTTGCAGGTTATGGGATGTCAATGCAATCACCGGACGCTATCTCAGCACAGACTTTGTAGTTTCTGATTCCAAAGTAAAACATGCTCAATATTAGCATTTGATAAATAACCTGTTTGGTTTTAATATTGTTCGACTGTATTGCATAACTCAATATTTGATAAATACCTTTGGTTCTAATGTTGTTTGACTGTTTTGCAGGGAAGTTCCATTCATTGTACTGCAAGGAACCACATTGCTCATAATTTTATCAGGTTGAAAGAAGGGTTGGTTTATTCTATTAAAGACTTTGTGGTCAAACCCAATAAGGATGATTACCATATTATGCAAAGGGATCCTTTCATGCTTGAATTTGATGGGGCAACAACGGCAAAGAAGGTGACTGTTAAGGATGCAGGTTTTGAAAGGTACCCTTTTGAGCTTCAAGATTTGGAAAACCTGGAAAGTACAGATAACAAGTATTTGGTTGGTAAGTTTTTGTTTTAATAATACTTTCATCTTCTTTTGTTACTGTCGTTATGCATCCATTCTGATATGTAACTAATTACCCTACAGATGTAGCCGATTAGGTGACAAATGTGGGTAGGACAACTCAGCAAAAGTCAGGCTCTCGAACCCTAGATTTTTACCTGGCAAATCAAAGGTTAGTATGTTGCAATAAACGATCTTGCGTACATATTATATATTACGTCTATCGTTTAAATTACATCATAGATTGCAAATCTAATTTTAAGTTTTGGATACAGTGGGCAATCTGTAAGAATGACGTTGTGGGGAAACTTGGGAGATGTGCTTATAGAAAAAAAGACAAAGCATGCTGGCATGTGCTCGATTGTATTGACATCACTTAATGTCAAAGAGTACAACAGTACGTAATCTAACCATTATTACCAAATGTCACCCATAAAATAAATTATATACATAACACATTACCTTTTATTTTTAACCTACCAGACAAGCTTTATTTGTCAAGCAGCTCTTCCACAATAATATTTGATGATCCTGAAATCCCTGCAATCAAGGCTCTTAAATCTGATATGAGGTAATCGGCTTTTATATGTATTTTATACCTGAATTGCTCCATACCTGCACTATACTAACATCATCTATGGTTGTGTACCACAGTCATATGGAAATGATTAAGGTTGCTATGCCTGCTGACATTTCAAACCAAAGGATGGGACATTGGAGAACCTGCTGCTCTGGGCCCGCAACCGCAAAAACAGTGTAAACTACAATTTATACAATTAACATTGTGTGATAATAACCAGATTCAATAATCTTATAAATAATCTGTTTGTGCAGCCTTTGACCTACAACTGTATGGTTAGGATTGATGGTGTTAGGACTAGAAAGGGTTGGAATTACCCGTCGTGCGGTGACAGGAAGTGTAGGAAAGGTGCTACCCGTAAACAAGGGAAATTTTGGTGTGATTCATGTGAGAAGCCCGTTTCCTACCCAGTTTTAAGGTAACGCTGCTTTATATAAAACCCAATTACAAACAATGTTACATACCGTATGAACCTAACCTGACGTGTGTGGGACCCTCTCAGGTATAGGCTTGAGCTTGATGTGTCGGACGGAACGGAATCTGTCGTTGTTGTGCTATTTGATGAGAGCGCGACGGAGTTGGTTGGGTGTTCAGCTGAGTCAATAGTAGAATCGGGTGATGAGGTACATTTATATTGAGTAAATTAAATACGTACCATGTCATCTACTTACTATATTTTGCAGGTTTCTGAGGATCATCCGAATGTACCTCAGACGATATCAAACCTCATTGGTACCACACACATGTTTGAGTTGAGGTCCAACAGTTACTTTGAACATGGGACATTTGAAAGCTTCACCTGTTGGAAAGTCCATCCAACCCAAACAGTGGATGATGGTGCCGGTTCAAGCACACCTGTTGCTGCCTTGCCCGAAAAGAGCACACCATTGAAGAGATTGATAAAGGACCCAACTGTGTCGACCCCACCCAAATCTGTTGAGGATAAAAATGACAAGAGGTTAGCTAACAGTTATCCGTTTTAAAATATCATTAATAAGTGTAATTTTACATTAACATTTATTTTTTTATTTACATCGAATCAGCTTGGTATTTGAAGACTCTGATGCTGAACTAACAACCGTTGAGGATGATGACCCAGACAGTGTTGAGGATGGCTGTGCATGTGAAAAAAAAAAGCAAGAAAGCTTACAATTACCGAAGATGAATCCGAATGAATGGCATGCTGGAATAGTGATAACCGTTTACAAAATTAGGTAAATAAAAAGAGTTTTAAGTGTTTGTTTTGAACGATTCCAATTATGAAAAATTTGTATTACCATTCCAGCGAGTAAGAATACAGATTATTTTAGTATTTACTTTCATTATGGTATACCAATTATTTATCAATATCATTATATTCGATGTGTAAAATCTTTATATCTCAAATATGAACACTTTGAAGCCTGCCCTTATACCATCCTGAAGGTATGATTTTTAACGGAAATTATAATCATGTAAAAATAAAACATGCGATACTTACTTGCAATAAACTGAAATATGTACCGACCACAATTGTTGTTTATCAAATTTTTTATAAAATAAATAAATAAATAAAATAAAAAAGAGAACACATTTATGATCCACACCATTGAATGCTCATTCAAAAAACACCTGTTAATAAACGCAAGCAGTTTATGTTGAATATGAAGTACGGGTATTGGTAAGACCTTTAAAAAACCTTCTATAGACAATACACCCATTATTCCAGTTGTTTGTGTCTGTATTAGCTAACAATTTACAGGATGTAATTGTAGTTGCGTTCCCTTATTATACGTCATACATGGAGCATCAGATATCAATATTGACAAACAAAAAATCCAATCCATCGCATCTTTTGTTTGTTTATATTGACATACAATGCTCAACGTAGATGTGCATCCTGATCTTCCCATTGAATCCCGTTTGTTATTTCAAGGGTCTGACAAAATGTCTTACGCCGACATTTGCACAGACACTGTATAAATAGCAACAAGGATTTTAGGTAGAGATCAAAAGTCCCATCTATGTTAATATCTATCGATTACACCTGACTAAGTAACTAAACTATGAATGTTTAAGCTTAATGTTTGAATCCAATTTATTCTTAACGCTATGTAAGTATTTGGTATGCAGGGTTCTTGAATTTGACAACAACAATATAAAGATGGATACATTCACAACAAGCATATGCTATCAACAGGTAAACAAACATATATTAACAATATGTAAAATTTAAATTATAATGTACCTGTTGTTATTATATTGGCATAACCAAATATGTGATCACCCTTTGATCGGTTGTAAAGTATGTATATCAAAAATACACGATACGTGCGAGTCAGCAAGTCAATTTTTTAGGAAAAAGATCAACGTGCAAAACTCACAAGTAAGATATATGTGATACCGGGCAAGTGTTACCCGGGTCGTCTCCCAACAAGGTGTGAATGGAGGATATCGTTTGAGGTTTGTAATTAAAATGCTTGAAAGTTGTATTTTCACTTTTTGTTTGGTTTTAAACTAAAAGATTAAAGACTATTTTAAGTGATAAAAATAAAGACTAGATTAATTAAACAAAACTACGAAGATAACAACGAGCTCTAGAAAATAAGATAATAAAAAGATATGCTTGCTAAGTAATAATTAAACTAATATCAATTAATTCTACAATAGTGAACATGATATTAAACTAGGTATTTAAACTAAAAATGATAAAAAGGTAAGAGATTAAGATTAAGACCCGGTGATTTATACGAGAGAATAACCACCCGATCTTATAAATCAAATAAATGATTAAAGTTTATTTCTTTGTTAACGTTAATTTTGCTATATAGTTAATAAAGTTTAAAGCTTTATTAACTAGATAACTTAATAAAAGTTGATAAAGTTGTAAACTTTAATGATTTTTAAAGCTTATAAGACCCTTAAGCTCCTCGCCTTAGGTCGCGAAAGATAAGAGATAAAAAAAAACAAGAACTTTATTAAAGGTTAGCAATAATAAACAATAATAAGCAATACTATTATATGAAATAAACTAAAAGTAATCTAAAAAGTAAAACGATTAAAACTTTATAACTAAAACTATTAGATCTAAGTCCACCCGAAGCTAAGTTGCCCACTCCGAAGAATAGACGCGAATCGGGTATGTTTAAGGACTAGATCTAAATGAACAAGCTATTAAATAGCTTATTGTTCAAGAAATAAAAAAAAAAAAGGTTGCAAACTTTATATAAAAAATTAATGAAACTAACTAGATCTAAGTAATAAAAACTACTAAATAAATAAAAAAGTGCTCTCAAACTTAAGAAATGTCAAGGCTTATTTGGAAAATAAGCCGAGCTTAATAAGCTCATGCATCTCTTTTTGTGTTTGAATCGAGCTAGAGGGTAAAGAAAATAAAAAGTAATAAGCTAAAGACAAATAAGCTCTAAAATAAATAAACTTCATTAATACTAAAAGAGTTGATTACAATAATAAGCATTGAATAAGTTCAAAGAAATTAAGATAAGGAAAGAAAGATATAAGCTTAAAGGAAGATACATAAAAAAAAAACAAACTGATACTTTTTTTTTTGTGAAATAATAAATGTGAGAATGAAAAATTATGCGAGCTAAAACTATCAAAGAAAAACTACTACTCTCTTCTTCGGATTGGCGCTCTATTTATAGCAATTGATGGACACAGATAATTACATCTTTGGTCCTTCCTACTTGCGTGAAATGAAAGCAGACCCAACAAAAAAAATATCTCCATCTTATACATTGGATCTGGCCTATTAAATTAATAAAGAGAGCCACGTGTCAATCTTGGATTCGCTGAGCTAAAGATAGTGGATTTTAATCTTCATTCTACTTTGGTGGCTCACGTGGTTTTCATACATTGTATGTTCCTTTAATTCTTTTTTTTTTTCATTTTTCTTCAATATAGGATGGAGATATTGGTGGCTCACGTGGTCTTTTTTCATACATCGTAATCTTCATTCTTTTTTCTTCATACTTCAATATATTTCACATGCTACTTGTCTTTTGTTTTCTTTAATTTAGCCGCTTGGATCAAAGCTCATATAGGCTTCAACTTGGGCTTGATATTAAATGGGCCTACTTACATTTATATCGAGGGCATGTTGGTTGCGGCTTAAATATATTTGAGCCCACATATTTAGTAATAATCTTCGGCTAAGCTTTGTTTAATCTTTCACAACTTCGTCTTTTTCCTTTTTCCACTCTCGTACACGGTTTTGTCCGTTTTGACATCATTTTTGTCCTTTTCTTATATCCAGTACCTGAACATGCACAAACACAAAAACAGATATATATTTGGCATTTTTGATCAGCTTTTGGTTATTTAGGTCTATTTTATTAGGTAAAAGATATATGTAATTTAACACATATTAAAATCCCCCAGACTAAGTTATTGTCGTGTCCTCACGCAATGTTATCAACTCATGTTTTTGAAACCAAAAATTTCAAACCTCTTTTTACTAATTTTGAAAAGTAGCAAAATATTCATAAGAGATTTAAGAAACCCAAAGTTCTAAAAACGCCCTATTTTTTCATTTTCTTCACACTTATTCTATTTTTGTATTTTTCTCTTTTCTCGTGACGGGATGTTGACTTTCATTATTTCATAATAACTTTTAGGATCACGGAGTAGGAAACACAACTCATAAAGAAGTGACCATACGGATAAAATTTATCGTCCCTCATTTTTCACAAGTCCCCAAACCAAGCTTAAAAACGAAATCATTGTTAAATACAAGTTAAGATGCTAACGCTACTCATGAATGTAAGTTGTAAATTTTTCACTCCCCACTTATTCTATACATTTGGTATGTGTGCTCATTTTCAAAAGTTTTATCAGAGAAATCGACATCATTATGGTTATTACTTGTTTAAGTCAAATATTAATTCACCTGGAATCTTGAAATCTAAGGATCAAAAGAGCCTTTTCCATGTAGCGGCTTTCTTCTCGGCACATCCCAAACCAGTTGGTTTTAGGTGACCAGGCTTTTGACACCCCACAGAGAATAGTACCGGAATCAGCGGGATTTTGATTTCAAAGATTTCTAAAATTCCCGCTAAGTTAATATTAACTACTTAAATAGACAATAACCAACGATCGTTTGGAGATTAAAGACACAAAGATGAGATCACTCAATGTAGCGACTTTCTTCTCAGCTTGTCCTTTTAGCAAAGCTTAGGAGGCTAGGTTTTTACACCCTCGAGAATAGTATCGGAGCTTTCGGGGTCTTTCGAAATCAATAATCTACCAAATTCCCGTTAAAATTTTAACACAAAATTGACGAATACTAGTTCAACTTCCAATTTAAATTTAAGAAAAAGCAAGCTTTATACATTTATTCATAACAACATTTTTACTCATATAACACATATTTTTCATCATTTTTTTTATTATTATTTTATTTTTATTTATTTATCTTATTTTTCATTTTTTTAACACATACATATACTTGCATCATAATTGTGATTTTACTCACTTTCTTTTGCAATATTATTCTGATTTTAAGAAAGTATGTTTGTTCAAAAAATTAAATAACAAGTTGAACTCGTACTCTATATCAAAGTTGTATAAAAATTTGTAATAAAACGATTTCTAAGTTTAAAATTTTGAAAACAACACTAATTTAGCTTATGGGAGGAAAAACTACAAATTCCACTGATGAACCTTTAAGATAACCAACTAATCCTTGCTTAGCATCACAACTTATAATCAACTCTATCATTTCTCGTTCTTCGCAAATTTAAAATCTTTAATAAAAAGATCCGCGAATGCTTAGTCAAAATGGTTAAGGAGACAAGCTAGGGCTCAACACGCCCGGTCAAGTCAAAATTTTATTCATACTCTAGACAACAGAAAGTCAACAATGTGTCAAAACACTTATGATATTTTTGCAAAAAATTTTAAATTTTCTCATTTTTTTGGATTTTTGGTGGAAAAACAGGGTTGCTAAGGTATACGACACAATGCGGCAAAATCAAATCGAAAGATCACCCCCCAGACTAAAACGAAACATTGTCCTCAATGTTTTAAAAGGTAAGGGTCATCCTACGTAATTCTAAGGCCGTTTATGAATTATGCCAAATAAATAACGTTAGTCGATAAGATTAGGATATCGGATGAGCAACGAATGATGAAACTCGAGTGGAAATAGACAAAACATGAGCACGAGAGTCTTCACATGTCGAGCAAATCCTGCATAAGACAACAGACACAAAACACAAAAAATGGAAGAGATAGAACTCCTCACGTCACACTTATTAGCACACAAATATAAAACACACGGATAAGCATGGGTTGCCTCCCACGAAGCGCTTGTTTTTTATCGAGTCGTATAGCTTGACTCGCCCCGAATTCATTGGTCCATGGGGAAAGTTTGGAGATCCGGGACAACCATAGGTGGTACGTCCCCTCCAAAGTAGTGCTTCAACCTATGACCGTTCACTTTAAAGTTTGGTCCATCGTTTTGAGATAACTCGATGGTACCATATGGAAAAACTTTTGCAACGGTGAAGGGTCCAGTCCAACAGGTTTTAAGCTTTCCCGAGAATATCTTTAATCTAGAGTTGAAAAGAAGGACTCGATCACCAACGTTGAAAACGCGGTTCTTGATTTTAGAGTCATGAATCTTCTTTGTCTTCTCTTTGTAGATCAAAGAGTTCTCGTACGCTTGATCACGAAGTTCATTCAATTCATTAAGTTGAACCTTGCGGTGATCACCCGCGGACTGAAGGTCAAAGTTTGCATGTTTCAAGGCCCAGTAGGCTTTGTGCTCGAGCTCAATTGGTAGATGGCACGCCTTTCCGTACACCAGCTTGTATGGAGTACACCCGATGGGTGTCTTGTAGGCTGTACGGAATGCCCAGAGTGCATCGTTTAATTTGTCTGACCAGGAGGCACGGTTTTCTCCTACTGTCCTTTCCAAAATCCTTTTTAAACCTCGGTTTGAAACTTCCACTTGTCTACTGGTCTGTGGATGATAAGCGGTAGCAAGACGGTGAGTTACACCGTACTTAAGCATGACCCTTGCAAATTGGTCATTGCAGAAGTGCGTACCGCGATCACTTATGATTGCACGGGGAGTTCCGAACCGAGAGAAAAGATTCTTCAGAAATTTCACAACTACTCGGGCATCGTTGGTGGGAAGTGCCTTAGCTTCAACCCATTTTGACAAATAATCGACAGCCACGAGTATGTACTTGTTCCCTCGTGAAGACGGGAATGGCCCCATAAAATCGATGCCCCACACGTCAAAGATTTCGCAGACTTGAATTGCATTTTGAGGCATTTCGTTCTTTTGCGAGGTTTTTCCTTGACGTTGACATGAGTCACATGACTTTACCAAGTCGTGAGCATCACGGTAGATAGTTGGCCAATAGAAACCGGAATCAAAGACCTTCCTAGCAGTGTAGTTGGCACCATGATGTCCCCCAGTGGGTCCATTATGGCATGCAGTAAGGATATCAACGGCTTCTTGGCCGTATACACACCGCCGGATTACTTGATCCGCACAGATTTTAAACAGATAGGGGTCATCCCAAAAGTAATGCTTCACATCTTTGAAGAATTTGTTCTTTTGTTGGGATGACATCCCTTTAACCACAAAATTACCCGCATGGTAGTTTGCAAAGTCAGCAAACCATGGGGTACTAGAATCTCCACGAAAAGATACCACGTTAAGTGTCTCGAGAGGGAATGTTTCATTAATTTCCTTTTTCTCAAGCTCACTTTGGTGAGGGTTCTCTAATCGGGACAGATGATCAGCTGCTAGGTTCTCGGCTCCTTTTTTTATCACGGATTGTGACATCAAATTCTTGAAGGAGGAGAACCCATCGAAGCAATCTCGGCTTTGCATCTTGTTTTGCAAAGAGATATTTGAGAGCTGAGTGGTCCGTATACACTATGCTTTTTGACAATATCAGGTATGGCCGGAATTTTTCAAAAGCATACACCACGACAAGTAATTCTTTTTCCATTGTGGTGTAATGAGCTTGAGCTTCCGTTATAGTTTTGCTAGCATAATGTATAGGCTGAAAGTGTTTGGCTTTTCGTTGCCCCAAGACTGCACCTATTGCAAAATCACTTACATCACACATAAGTTCAAAAGGTAGGTCCCAATCGGGGGCAACTAAGATCGGTGCTTCAGTGAGTTTTTTCTTTAGAGTTTGAAATGCTTTGATGCACTCTTCAGAAAAAACGAATGGACTTTCCTTTTCCAAGAGACGAGTCATTGGCCATGATATTTTTGAAAAATCTTGAATGAATCTACGATAAAAATCGGCATGACCAAGAAAACTCTGAACACCTTTGACAGTGGTGGGATGAGGTAGCTTTGCAATTACATTGACTTTAGCTTTGTCGACCTCAATCCCGCTTTTAGAAATTTTATGGCCAAGGACAATGCCTTCTTTGACCATAAAATGGCTTTTCTCCTAATTTAGACACAGATTAGTGTCTTCACATCGTTGAAGCATTTTGTCTAAATTGAAGAGACATGTTATTGCGAATTAAATATTCTGAAGTTTAAGTATCGGGAAAATCTCTAAAGTGATTAAATCTGGTAGCAGTAGAGTTAAGTCTGGTGAGTTCCAAAGTTAAGTCTGCTGGTTATCTGCTGGTTAAAGTCTGGTCGTTGAAGTTAAGTCTGGTGGTTAAGTCAAGTATTAATTCTGGTGACTATCAGAGTTAAGTCTGCTTGATGAAGATATTAAGTCTGGTTGACTAAAAGTCAATAATACACGGTAGATAATATCTTACCCCATGTGCTCAGTCTTTATCTTATACTCACAGAACAAGTTGTAAACATAGATACATGTTGTATCTTAGTTACTGACACACATAAGATAAGCTAGCAAGTTGTTTGACAAGACTTTACATTATTGTAAAGATCTTTCTTATGATATAAAAGAAAGATCTTAGTCTAGAGATAAGAGTGTGTTAAAACTTATAGTGAAAAATATATCTCTCAAGAACATAGAACAAAAACAATATCACAAGATATAAAAACATAAGATTCAAGGTTGTAACCCTAGTGATAACTCAAGATCACTCGTATTATTATCTTAATAATATTGAATCGTTTGGTGATAAGCTTTCATTGTTCATTGTCATATAACAAACACAACTGTTCCATTTCCATAACACAAATAACCTTCTAAGTGTGATTAAGTAGATTCCGCATTCTTAATCATATAAACTCAATATATCATATACACAAAGTACAAAAGGTTTAACCACCTTAACCGTGTATCGAATCCTAACAAGTGGTATCAGAGAAAGGCTGATATTATTGATTTAGAAGAAGAAGCTTAAGAAATGGATGTTCAAGATACTGCTACAAATGTTGCTGCAAAGTTGCCTATGATCAAACAAAATGAGTTTGAGCTATGGAGGTTGAGAATTGAGCAATATTTTATGGTTCAAGATTATGCTCTCTGGGATATCATTACATATGGTGATTCTTTTTCACTAGGCTATTCAGATGTTATCATTGACGGCAACACAGTAAGACAAAGAAATACTAGACCAGTTTCAAATGAAGAAAGGATACAGAAGAGAAATGATCAAAAAGCAAGAAACTTGTTGCTTATGACCATTCCTGGTGAACAGATGCTATCCTTTAGCAAGTATCCAGATGAAAAAACTCTTTTTGAAGAGATTTGTACATGGTTTGGTGGTAATGAAACTACCAAGAAAACACAAAAGACATTGCTGAAACAACAATTTGAAAATTTCAGTTCAAATAGCAATGAATCTCTTGATAAGCTGTTTTCTATATTACACAAGCTTGTCAGTCAGCTAAGTGTATTGAGTGTTGAGATAGCAAAGGAAGATCTAAACATGAAGTTTTTAAGAAGTCTACCTGATGAGTTCCATACTCATGTGGCCGTCTGGATGAACAAGCCAGATATTGAAACCATGAAACTCAATGATTTGTTCAATAACTTCAAAATTGTTGAACAAAGTCTAAAGAAGTCTGGAATCTATAGTACTAGTTCTGGGAATGTGGCACTCTTGTCATCTCCTAGTATTAGTAAGTCAGAAGAGTTAGATGAAGTTGAAGGTGTTTCTATTGCTACATATGGTGGTCCTTCTACTAGTTCACAGAAGAATGTTGCTGGACTTGGAGATCCATCGTTCTATGTATTCATGTCTAGTCAAACTAGTGGTTCTCCTCTAATTCATGAAGATCTTGATCAGTTGGATGATAATGATTTGGAAGAGATGGACATCAAATGGCAGGTTGCTTTGCTTAGCATGAGGGCTAAGAAGTTCTGGCAGAGAACTGGTAAGCAGATTACCATTGATGGTAATGAAACTGCTGGGTTTGATAAGAAGAAAGTAGAGTGTTTCAACTGTCACAGGTTAGGACACTTTGCTAAAGAATGTAGAAACCCAAGGAAGCAGGATAATAGAAGCACATGGTATAGGCAAGAGAAGAAGAAGGAAGTCACAATTGAAGAACCAAGGGCTATGCTAGCCATAGATGGGGTTAACTATGACTGGAGCTTCATGGCTGATGAAGAGGAAGCACCAACAAATGCTGCTCTTGTGGCCACTGAGACTGCTCTAATGGCCTTCTCTGATTCAGAGGTAAGTTCCATAACCAAATGTTCTGAATCATGTTCTGCTCTTAAAGATAATGAAGAACTTAAAAGAAAAGCTGATAATAGGCGAGAAGAACTAATTATTGCCTTAGCCAATTTAAGTAATCATAAAAGAGCTATAGGTGTTCTTGAAAAACAAATTGCACATTTTCAAGGTAATGAATCTAAGTTTACTGATGATTTAAATGCTCTACAAAGAGGCATAGCATTTAGAGATGAAATACTTGCTAGTCAAAGTAAACAATTAGCTGAAGCCAATAATAAAACTGAAAATGTTAAGATAACTGTAGATGCTTTAGCTCATGCCTAAGAGGGAATGAATAAGATTTGGGAAGCTCAAGTAATCAATAAAGCTAAGTCTGGTTTAGGATACAAATCTGTTCCTCCACCATACAGAGGTGTTCCTCACCTCCAGGTGTTGACCTAGCACACATAGGTTTTGCTGAGTTTCAAGAACCAATAATGGAATATGGTTCTAAGGTCACTAAGAGTCCTAAGATAGAAAAAGGATGTGAAAGTTTAGATAAAACTTTATTTTATCAGGACTAGGTGTCCTTTGTTAAGAAAGGAGATGCTATAGTTGTTGAGGATAGTACAACTGATAGTGATGAAGAAGAACAGGTTATGTCTAAACCTGAAAAAGTTAAGAAAGCAGGAACTAAGGTTCCTAAAGTGGTCAAAAAGGATACTGATAGGCCTAAATCAAACATTAAACATGTTAGGCAACCAGTTAGGTATTGAATCATTACTGAATAATGCTAATGATGAGGAAACTCGTGCTTTATTTTAATCATTACTGAATAATTGTCGTATTGAGATTGAAAAAGTAAAAAAGGTCAACAGCGATCTTAAGACCGCGAATGAGAAATTGACCGCTGAGCTTGAGAGATATAAGGTAAACGAAAAAGCTTTTGAATTTCACCACAAACGACTGTCAGAACTTGAAAATGGTTACAGTGATTCTGTTTCAAGGGAAAAACATTTGCAAATCAAATACGACACTCTTGATGTTAGACTGAACATGCAAATTAAATCCTTAAAAGCAGAAATTTCTTATTTAACCAACCAACTTTCTAAACAAAAATCAACTTGCTCTGATCTTGAAAAAGAAAAGAAAAAGTTGCAAGAAAAGTTTTCCAAACGAGAAGATGAACTTCTTGATGAAGTCCTTGATAAACAGGAAACAATTAAAAAGTTGGAAGAATTGCTTGTAAAAACGGGTCATTCAACTCAAACGATTAATATGTTAATTAACGACAAAAACCCGATTTTATATACAAGAAAGAAAATGGCTCTCGGTTGTGAAAACCCTTGTTATCTCAAGAAAGCTCAGCAAAAACAGAATGTGCTATTTAATGGTAATCTTATAAATGATGTGCATGATCCACCTGCTTGTTATGATTCGCATGAAACGATTGAGCTTACGAAAGAGAGTCGAAACAAAATGAGACAATTGAACAAAGAAATCCAGCCAATTGATTATAATGAAGCTAACAAACTTGCTGGAGTTCATCTTGTTAAAAAAGAGTCACCTATGTTTTTCAAAAAACCAGTGGCTGCCTCAAAGTTCAAAGTTGTGTCAAAACACCTTTCTAACATCGAACAAATGTACTCTACCGACACTTCCGCAAGTGAAGCTAGAATACTTTTGGCTGATCTTAAAAGGAGAGTTGAAATGCTTCAAGATGTTGTGGCAACCAAAACTAATACTAAAATCAACGATTGGTTTTCAAGTTTTCAAACTGAATAGAAAAAGATGTTCGAAACAGAGATTACTCCCATTGTATCTGGCATACATGCAAGAGCAATTCATGTTGAGAACTTAATTATCAAAGAAGTAACTGAATTTGTCAAGGACCACACATCCTTGGTACTTGAAGCCAATGAAAACATTGAAAAAATCAAAGTTTTGGAAAAACAAAATGACGCACTCTCTGAAGAAGCTCTTTCAACTGATATTATGTCCATTATTTATCAAATATACTCTGTTGAAGATGATGAAAGACTTTGAGCTGAGACTTCCCAAATTGTTTCAAAATATGAAAATGCGTTTGCAAAGCTTGAAAAAGAAAATGTTACATATTTTAAACAACTGGATCAGAAAAAGGAAGAATGCAAGTATGACAAACTGTCGTATGAACGTTCTTACAAAGAAATGCAAAAACAAATTGATCTTTTGAAGTCTCAGCTTGAAAGTCAAAAAGGGAAGGGTGAGGAAACTAAGTTTGCAAAACCATCAACTTCGGACAAACCGGTTGCAAAACCAAAAATGTCTATTTCTCAATCTATTCCAAAAGTTGATGTGAAAAATGATTTGACAAAACCAGTCACTCCAACACCCTTACCCAAGTTTAATGCTAAAGGAAAAGGAAAAGCTGTTGCCGAAACATCGAATGTGATAGCACCTGACCTTAATAGGATTAGTCCCACTACTGTGTCTGCCTCTACATCTCATACACATAGGGCGATAGACAAAAGTGCAAAAGATAATCCAAAAGAGTCTAGGAATGCTACAACAAATTCAAAGGACAACAAGTTGAATCCTAATGTGTGTGCCCCCAGGAATAGCTCACCAAATGTGACCACAAATACTGTTAAAGAATCTGTTGGTTCAAACAACATGGTCCACAATTCCTATCTAGAAAATGCTAGGAAAAAGGCACAGATTCGAAAAGATGGAATTTTAGGAACACCATCCACGGTGATGAATTCTACAACATTACAAGGCACTGCTAGTAGTAGTAAACCATTACCTAGGAACTCTAAACAAAAGACTAGGGATTGGCCTGCATCTAAGAGTAGTTGCGAAAAAGAAACTGTTAAACAAGTAGAATGCAACACTAAGAATTCCTCTTCGAACAGGAAACAAGCTTCAAATGACTGTAGTGACAAAGTTAAGGTTGCTGTTTTGAACAAGAATGTTGAATTTGTCTGTCCTACATGTCAAAAATGTGTCTTTTCAGCTAATCATGATGCATGTGTGGCACAGTATATCAAGAAAGCAAATTTGCGTGCTAAGGCACAATCCTCTAAGACACCAAACAGAAACACACCCGTTGATACGAAGCAAAACGCTAAGAATTCTACCAAGTGGATCCCTACAGGACGTAGTTTTTCTCAAAATGAGACTTCCGCTGCATCTGAAAAGAAAACTGCTCCTAGATCTTGCCTTAGGTGGATTCCCACGGGAAAAGTTTTTAACACAGTTGGTCTTAGATGGATTCCAACAGGAAAGATTCTTGATAGCTACACCAAGACAAATAATAGTGAAAATCATCAGGATAGGGATGAAGAATCCACTACAACCGTTGATAGTGAACACCCTAAGAGTGATGATTCATGTTCTTCTAACATTGTTATTTGTGAATACTCTTCATCTTTGGTTGCAGGTGACTCAACTATCTCAGAACCCAGTTCATCAGAGGGTTCTAATTCTGTAAATTCTTCAAAATCATTCTCTCTTTCTTCTATTTTTGATTTTCCATTTCTTTTATAAAAACAAAAACAAAATACAAAATTTGAAAAACCAACAAAAGCAAAATACAAAAATAGAAAATTTTCAAAAAATACAAAAACAATATAAAAAATCAAAAATCCAAAAATATTCTTCTCACGACATGTCTCTCGTATAATCGATATTCTGTACGTACCTAGAAATGTCATTTAACAATGATACGGGCATGTACAGATGCTTGAGCGAGAGTTCATTTAAACGTTTTCAAAACATGTCGTTCCTAAAAATCTCAATGGCTTCGTAACAATTCAGTTTCGGACCCGAGCTTAACCCGATGGCTTCTGAACATATTAGTTCAGGACCCGATCTTCAAAGAAAGGAAAGTGCTTAATCAAAAATTTCGAGCACCTATCCTAAAATCTAAATGGCTTGTAAGTATTTCAGCTTACAACCCGAACTTCAAATAAAGGAAAGTGTTGTGCAAATCCAATTTCTCTTTTCAAACACTTATCCTAAAAACAAATGAAGATATTTCTCCTATCATATCTTCAAAGATTTTCCAAATCTTTTCTATTTTGAGCACATTTTCCTCAAGATTTTTCAAAAAGATTTTTCTAAATCTTTCATAAAGTGTTCAAGATAACTCCCTCCAAAACAAGATAAATCATGCTTTATTTAAGGGGGAGTATAAAAATGAAAAACAAAAATGTTCCTATTTCATGCTAAAATCCGTCTTTCTCTCCAAAAAAAGTTTCATTTTAATCAGTTGATATCAAAAATATCACTGCATGCTATTTTTGAGGGGGAGAAGACGTGATTAAAATGTGATCAAAAGGTTTAAAGTTCGTGGAATCTCAAAGTATGCTCTCCAGACAGACTCAGTTCTAACCCTCGAATTGACGAAAGCTAAATGTCAGTTATCGAAAAGACTTGTCCGGGACGGGTAATAATTTCAAGATGGTTATCCATTGATGTAAACGTGTCTCGCGAAGGACTTGTCTGAGTAGAATGTACCAATTCGAGAGATGATCATTGAATATGACCGGGACGGGTAATAATTTCAAGCTAGTCTAACTAGTGATGTAAGCGTGTCTCGCAAAGGTCATGTTCATTGAAAATCGATCAATTCAAATGTGCGATCTCTACCCAACATGTGCAAATTTATATCAAAAATGCATGAGCACATGTGAAGGGGGAGTATTTCAAAAATGTAAAACTCTCAAAGTGTTAACAATAATGTGTTTATTAATCATAAACACTTTGAGAGATTTTCACAAGGTTTTATGGCAAGTGATCAAACCTAGGATAATCATGGTGTTATAAGGTGATTATGGTTAGGCTATGTCCTACGATCCGCCAGAGCCGGAGGGATCTACCCAAGGACAATTCCAATAGATTAGAATTAGAAGTCCTTAGGTAAGATTGAAAAAAGGAGTAAATGAGAAAGGAGAAAGAAGGGGTTGAAGATGAAAAAGAAAAGTTTAATGTAAGGGTGAAAAGAAATAGCCCTACATGAAAACTTAGGGCAGAAACCGAGTCAATACATCTGCTATCGGTATTCACTTAAGGTGATACTGATATTGAAGACAAGACGTCATGGACCCAGTGACGCACTGCACCACCCCTCCTAGCCACTCAGATATCTCTCAAAAGATATTTGTTTCATTTCTCACGGAGAACACTGCATAATCTATCGGCCTCTCATTCCGAGATGAGTTGATATTGAAAAGGTGGCACTCTGCTCCATGCCTCCGACGACTTAAACCAAAACGCACAATAGATTCTAGAGCCATGAGATTCATCAAAATATCTCGTTAGGAACACTTCTAAAATGATACACTTGTGTTCGTCAAAAAGGACACAAGTTGTAAGAGTCTTAATGACATCCAAGGATCTTGCCATTTTATATCATGATGGTTACGTGCTTCAAACGGTCTACAGTCGTGGGGTGATCTCCAGCGACTCACTGAATCGTGGGTGCACTTCGGTGTGTCCGTGTAAGCCCTCTTGGGGGTATCCGGTTCAGAACGGCCTAGGGAAGGATTAGAGAAACTCTTCACACTATGCTGTTGACAATCTCAAAGTCCCAACCTGTAAGCGCTGGATGATTATTACTAACGGTTTTATGCAGCTACCTATAAACATCCATTAACCATCACCACATACATCATTCATCTTCACCTCAGCATACTCATACTTATGAAGAACATCTCCAACAAAGCTCAAGTGTAAAAGTTCAAGACAAAAGAATCAAGTTAAAGACAAAGTGTAACGTCAAAGTCAAAAGGCTAATCAATATGTCAAGAACAAGTTCATATATCAAATGATGAAAGAAAAGGGGAGATTGTTAGCATAAGTATAAAGTTCAAGATGTATGAGTATGTTGGAGGTCACGATGTCATAATCACATGAAGATGTTGATCGAAGGCAAGAACAACCTCAAAAATGATACTTTGAAGATCACATAGCATGAAGGAACCAAAAACAAAAACTGCTATACAACGACACTCAAAGCTCAAAGACATTGAAGACGAAAGACCATCTCACATGGAGCATCATTTGAATGACCATCCTTTAGGGGGAGATTGTTAGGATTTATTTTAAAGTGATGGTCATTTGTCATTTTAATAGTTTAATTAAGTGTGTCGTTGTTTGAGTTAGTTAGTTTAATCAACGGGCTTGGGCTCAAGCTTGTTAGTTAAATATTATGATCATGTAATCCTTGTATAAGTCCATCTCAAGCCCAAGCCCACCCAAGTCATGTAAACTATAAATAGCACCCTTCCTCTCACTTGGAAGGGTTGGATGTGTGTGTTATTCTTTCTCTTGTATCTCTTTCTTATCTTTCTCCTTAATCTAATATACACCATTCCCATTTCTTATCTTTTATCTATTATTCTCATATTGTGTTGTGTATGATAAAGGATCAATATTAAGCGTTAATAGGATGAGAAATTTACCAGGGTCCCCTAATTTTTCTGGAAGTTTCTTAAGGAGTACCGCTGAGCAATTCTCATTTAAAGGGGTTTTTTTCAATTCATACAATTTCTCCTTGTTGCTTAAAAGACTCTTGAATTGAGAAGTGAATTTTGGCATATACAGCAAGGCATCAGCAAAACTAATATCGAAGTGTAATTTCTGGAAAATTTCCAGAAATTTCATCATTTGGGTGTTAGTTTTCTCATGGAGCCTTTGATTATTAAGCCTTGAAGGATATGGAATTGAAGGCTTAGGATTTGTCTTTGGAACTTTAGGTTCCGGAATTGGATTTGGTGGGATTGAAGGTGGGACTGGTGCTGTAGCTTGTGGGCTAGCAGTTTGTTCCTTGTACTTAGTTACCTCAGTCTCTTGTTCCATTTCCCTCACCGGAGAGGGAGTAGGAATCGAGGGTCCATCAACTTTCTTACCACTTCCTGTTGTGATCGCCTTTACATCGCCCCTCGGGTTAGCGATCGTGTTGCTAAGAAGAGTTCCTGAGCCCGATGGTCGATCATTTAAAGATTTCTTGATCTCAGTTATTTGATTAACCAACAACCGATTGGTTTCATCTTGGGATTTCATAAACTGTTTTAACAACTCATCCGAGGACGTCTGATTTTGATTAAAACCTTGGTTTTGATTGAAATTTTGCCCTCGGTTTTGATTTTGAACATTCCCTAGATTTTGGTTAAAGTTTCCCTGATTTTGACCTCGGTTATGATTTCCTTGGTTTTGAAAACCTTGGTTTTGACCTTGATTTTGAAAACCTTGGTTTTGACCTTGATTTTGAAAACCTTGGTTATGGAAACCTTGGTTCATCCGATTTTGGTTTTGGTTAAATTGGGCATTTCGGTTTTGCCCATTTGGATTTTGAGGATTGAAACCGGGTGGTCCAAGAAAATTGTTGGAACGGTAGCTGAGAAGATTACGGTCTCCTTGGGGTTGGTAACCATTACCTCCCTGATTATAGGATCCTGCAGCAGCATAAACGCTCTCTTGAGTGAAGCCACCGGAGGCTGGGCACTCGGAATATGGATGAGGACCACCACAAGTTTCACAACTTTGATTGACCACATTGACTTGATGATTATTATTACTTTGATTCTGATTTTGATGCATTCTTAGCACAGCTGTGGATAAATCATCCATCTTTTTGGTGAGTGCAACTATCTCGGTGGTAGAAGAAGAAGTAGTGATAGATCTAGTAGACTCGTTCCTCTCGGCAGAGGAATCCCAATAATTATGGTGGGCGGTCATATTCTCGATTAGATCATAACACTCTTCGGGTCTCCTTTTCATAAAGGTACCACCGGCTGCAGCATTGATTGTGTCACGGTGTCTCAATGTTAAACCATTATAGAATGTATCTATTATGGTGACTAATAACATGTTATGATTTGGACACCGATCAATCGAAAGCTTGTAGCGTTCCCATGCTTCAAATAATGATTCATCGGGAAGCTGGCGAAAGTTACTTATATCATTTCTTAATTTCGTTACCATTGACGGTGGAAAATATTTTGCCAAAAATTTTGACACCATTTCATCGAAATTATGAATTGAATTCTTTGGAAGACGATCAAACCATGCGGTAGCATGATGCGTCAAAGAATATGGGAAGAGATATAAGCGAAGGGCGTCATTGGAGACCCCATTTTGTTTCATACTCTGGGTGACGGTAAGGAATTTGTCAAGATGCTTATTTGCATCGTCACCTGGTAATCCGTGAAATTGGCAAGAATTTTGGACTTGTTGAATCATGTGGTGTTTAAGTCCAAAATCCGCGGCTTGGATATTAACGGGGGCAATCGGGCCACCCCGTCCGTCCATAGTCGGTTGGCACAATTCCTCCATCGTTCGGAGATCGGGAGTTGGCTCTGGTTCTTGATTATCATGATCATCCATCTTTTCAACGTTTAAAAATTCAACACGGTGAGTGTGATGAATAATTCTTTCGGGATTTGAGAGCGGTGAAAGAAGATCGTGAGAAGAAGAAGAACGGGTGCTCATACACCAAAAAGAAACAAAAATTTAAAAAGAAAAACCAAATTTGAAAATGAAAATATTTTTGGATTTTTATATTAAAGAAACTCTTGAAAAACAATATTTTTGGTATCGATTCGTCAACCGCTATACGTTTCTCTCAAAACTACTCGCAGAGTGGCGGAGAAGCAAAGGTCCGCTCGAAAGCTGATTAAAAACCCGCCTCTTTCGGTTCGTCAATTTAATGTCAAACCATCCTTAAACCACTTGTATAGGTTGTAATTTCAAGATAATCCGAAAACAATTAACTTACGATTTGTTTTGTTGATTTTTTTTTTTTTTTGGTTTTTAAGAAAATATTCACAAAAAGAATGAAAACTTCACAAGGAAGGGTTTTCAAGACACGAATAGATAACCTTAACGATATTGTCGCAACACAACCTCCCCGGCAGCGGCGCCAAAATTTGATCGGTTGTAAAGTACGTATATCAAAAATACACGATACGTGCGAGTCAGCAAGTCAATTTTTTAGGAAAAAGATCAACGTGCAAAACTCACAAGTAAGATATATGTGATACCGGGCAAGTGTTACCCGGGTCGTGTCCCAACAAGGTGTGAATGGAGGATATCGTTTGAGGTTTGTAATTAAAATGCTTGAAAGTTGTATTTTCACTTTTGTTTGGTTTTAAACTAAAAGATTAAAGACTATTTTAAGTGATAAAAATAAAAACTAGATTAATTAAGCAAAACTACGAAGATAACAACGAGCTCTAGAAAATTAGATAATAAAAAGATATGCTTGCTAAGTAATAATTAAACTAATATCAATTAATTCTACAATAGTGAACATGATATTAAACTAGGTATTTAAACTAAAAATGATAAAAAGGTAAGAGATTAAGATTAAGACCCGGTGATTTATACGAGAGAATAACCACCCGATCTTATAAATCAAATAAATGATTAAAGTTTATTTCTTTGTTAACATTAATTTTGCTATATAGTTAATAAAGTTTAAAGCTTTATTAACTAGATAACTTAATAAAAGTTGAAAAAGTTGTAAACTTTAATGATTTTTAAAGCTTATAAGACCCTTAAGCTCCTCGCCTTAGGTCGCGAAAGATAAGAGATAAAAAAAACAAGAACTTTATTAAAGGTTAGCAATAATAAACAATAATAAGCAATACTATTATATGAAATAAACTAAAAGTAATCTAAAAAGTAAAACGATTAAAACTTTATAACTAAAACTATTAGATCTAAGTCCACCCGAAGCTAAGTTGCCCACTCCGAAGAATAGACGCGAATCGGGTATGTTAAGGACTAGATCTAAATGAACAAGCTATTAAATAGCTTATTGTTCAAGAAATAAAAAAAAAAAAAAAAAGTTGCAAATTTTATATAAAAAATTAATGAAACTAACTAGATCTAAGTAATAAAAACTACTAAATAAATAAAAAAGTGCTCTCAAACTTAAGAAATGTCAAGGCTTATTTGGAAAATAAGCCGAGCTTAATAAGCTCATGCATCTCTTTTTGTGTTTGAATCGAGCTAGAGGGTAAAGAGAATAAAAGGTAATAAGCTAAAGACAAATAAGCTCTAAAATAAATAAACTTCATTAATACTAAAAGAGTTGATTACAATAATAAGCATTGAATAAGTTCAAAGAAATTAAGATAAGGAAAGAAAGATATAAGCTTAAAGGAAGATACATAAAAAAAAAACAAACTGATACTTTTTTTTTTGTGAAATAATAAATGTGAGAATGAAAAATTATGCGAGCTAAAACTATCAAAGAAAAACTACTGCTCTCTTCTTCGGATTGGCGCTCTATTTATAGCAATTGATGGACACAGATAATTACATCTTTGTTCCTTCCTACTTGCGTGAAATGAAAGCAGACCCAACAAAAAAAATATCTCCATCTTATACATTGGACCTGGCCTATTAAATTAATAAAGAGAGCCACGTGTCAATCTTGGATTCGCTGAGCTAAAGATAGTGGATTTTAATCTTCATTCTACTTTGGTGGCTCACGTGGTCTTCATACATTGTATGTTCCTTTAATTCTTTTTTTCATTTTTCTTCAATATAGGATGGAGATATTGGTGGCTCACGTGGTCTTTTTTCATACATCGTAATCTTCATTCTTTTTTTTCTTCATACTTCAATATATTTCACATGCTACTTGTCTTTTGTTTTCTTTAATTTAGCCGCTTGGATCATAGCTCATATAGGCTTCAACTTGGGCTTGATATTAAATGGGCCTACTTCCATTTATATCGAGGGCATGTTGGCTGCGGCTTAAATATATTTGAGCCCACATATTTAGTAATAATATTCGGCTAAGCTTTGTTTAATCTTTCACAACTTCGTCTTTTTCCTTTTTCCACTCTCGTACACGGTTTTGTCCGTTTTGACATCATTTTTGTCCTTTTCTTATATCCGGTACCTGAACATGCACAAACACAAAAACAGACATATATTTGGCATTTTTTATCAGCTTTTGGTTATTTAGGTCTATTTTATTAGATAAAAGATATGTGTAATTTAACACATATTACCCTTCCATTTATTACCATGATAAATATGTAATTTAAGACAGGACAATCCAACAGCCTGATTTCCAAATATCTTGAATATTCATCTTCTCACATCCTCACCTATATTTGGAATCTGTTGTGCAAAAATAACAGTTAGCCTTTTTATAAGCAACAATGAATCATGGTGAGCGTAATTATATTACTTTATCTACAATTACACCATTATCTAATTACAATAACATGTGTGTTTAAATTATATGTTCAGCTAATGATCATATCAGTAATCCATCATTGTCCAACATACTACACAATTTTGTGCACATAAAGTCACATACAATTATTGGTATGGATGGGAAAGTATAGAGTTACTGTGGTCTTAAGATTTCAGATATACCTGCACAAGAAACAGGTAACCGAAACACCCGTATGCTTTTTGATTCGTTTATAATTAATTAAACAATGTTTTAATTTCTGCATATTTAATTCGGAGTGGTGCCCCCCTCGGATAGTAACCAGATAGGTCTTATAGAACAACATACGACTTCTACTTCTATTAATCAGCCTACAACAACCCGGAAGAGACCAAGAGGTAAGTTGTTTATCAAAATTAATAATTCCATGATTTATTTAATAAATAACATATTTACTACAACAATGGCTATTTAAGGTCGGCCTCGCATTCATGTATCCAAAAACATACTCAGAGGCGCAGCACGTACCTCTTCAGGTAATACATGTATCGATTAAAGATGATATTAGTATATAATAACTGATTAGCTTTGCATGTTATGCATAAGAAGTTGCCATGTAGTGTTAGTGATCTTAACTAACCACATAATCTGATTGCAACTTATATGATTCATAAAATAACCAACTTATATAAAAATTTACCATTACTGACAATTCTTTAACTAGGTGTTCCTGTGTCCTAAAATCACGTTGGGTCTCCTTCTTATCAGTGCCGTAATTGTTCTGCAACTATGTGGTATGCAGAGAGATCATGCAAGGCCAAAACAATAGTGAATCCTACCTTTTCAATTTGTTGTCAAGATGGGAAAGTGTTGCTTCCCAGATTCAACCAAACACATCCACCATTAGACAAATTGCTCGATTATGAAGATTCTACGACGTCAAAGTTTAGAGAACAAATTAGAATACACAACGGAATGTTTTGCTTTACATCTTTTGGTGCAAGAATAGACCATTCAGTAAATACAGGAAGGGGATTATATACATTTAGGATTAACGGGAAAAACTATCATCGAATCGGGTCCCTTTTGCCAGCGCCATGTGTACAACCCAGGTATGCACAGTTGTACTTCTTTGATACACAAAATGAAGCTCGAAATAGGATGGCTGCATTTGTTGATGGGGATGCAGGCGATAAGCTAGACGAAACGATAGTTACAAATTTGATGTCCATGTTGGACCACTATAGCGCAGTCACAAAGGCATTTCGAATGGCAAGAGATTGGTGTCATTCACATGCTTCAGTAAACTTTGAACTGCGATTACTAAGCGAAAGGAGAGCACCAAGAGAATATAACGCGCCAACTGTAGCCGAGGTAGCTGCTTTAATTACAAATGATTTTGGTGATGGTATTTCTTCAAGAGATATTGTTGTAAACAATAAAAATAGTGGTCTACAACGAATTTCAGAATTGCATCCATCATAGATGGCATTGCAATATCCATTATTGTTCCCCTTTGGAGAAGATGGATTTCATTCAGAATTGCATCCATCAAACATGGCATTGCAATATCCATTATTGTTCCCCTTTGGAGAGGATGGATTTCATGAAAAGATACCTTATCATAACAATAAAGGTTCAAGGAAAACTAATCGGCCATTTGTAACAATGAAGGAGTACTACGGTTATGTAATTTTGCAACGAAACAACCAAGGTAACACTTTGCTAAAAGGGGGATGACTGTATCAGCAGTATTTGGTCGATGCATACACGGCAGTTGAAGAACAAAGGCTTAAATGGACGAGGAGTAACCAAGATACATTGCGTGTAGACCTATATCACAACCTTCAGGATGCAGTTACAAGAGGCGACACAGATGCAATGGGACTTGGTAAAAGAATAGTTTTGCCTTCAAGTTTTACCGGTGGGCCAAGGTATATGATGCAAAACTATCAAGATGCGATGGCTTTGTGTAGGGCATATGGAAATCCAGACCTATTTATCACCTTCACATCTAACCCAAAATGGTCTGAGATTGCTGAAATGCTTGCTACTTTCCCTGGCCAAAAACCACATGATAGGCCGGAGATTGGATCAAGAGTGTTCAAAATGAAACTTACTGAATTACTAGATGATCTGACCAAAAAACATGTATTTGGCGTCAGCCGTGCAGGTAACCAATACCATGTCATATGATCATTATTATTAATTTTATTAATCATTAGTTGTCAAAACTTATTCCCTAATAACTCTTATAATGTAGTCATTTATGTAAATGAATTCCAAAAACGTAGTCTCCCGCACTCACATATTCTATTGTGGCTTGAGGAAAACCAAAAATGCATGACACCAGCACAGATAGATGATATAATATCTGCAGAACTACCATGTCCGGTCAGCAATCCAGAAGGGTACAAAGTTGTTACCGAATTCATGCTGCATGGGCCCTGTGGTAGAGATGGGAAAAATGCACCATGCAACACAAACGGGAAATGTTCTAAAAAGTTTCCAAAAGCATTTTATGCAGAGACAATGGTAGATGAAGATGGATACCCCGTCTACCGCCGAAGGGACAATAAAGTGTATGCTGTAAAAGGTAAATTCAACTTTGACAACAGATATGTGGTTCCTCACAATCGCTATTTGCTGCTGAAATACCAAGCGCACATTAACGTTGAATGGTGAAATAGATCAAATGTGATGAAGTATTTATTTAAGTATTTAAATAAAGGTCCAGATAGGGCAACGATTGTCATACAAGAAAATGTTGCAACCGGACAACATGTAATGTCTGAGAAAATAAATGAAGTTGATGAAATCAAAAGTTTTTTGAATTGTCGCTATTTAGCACCATGTGAAGCAGTATGGCGATTATTCTCTTTCGAAATTCACTACTCCTACCCATCCGTTATGAAACTCAATTTCCATCTACCAAATCAAAATTCAATAACATTACGCGACTCGCAAACTCTACTAGCATTACTTCAAAGGGAGGACATCAAAATCACAATGTTTACTGAATGGTTTGAGCTGAACGAGCGAGATACCGATGCCAGAAAGCTAACTTATGCAGAAATACCAAAACACTATGTCTGGCATGAACAAAGTAAACTTTGGAAAAAAACGGAAACAACAAAAAAGCATTGGTAGGATTTACTACTCAAACCCAGCCTCGGGTGAGCGCTACTACCTTAGAATGGTGTTGAACGTTGTAAGAGGGCCTAAATCTTTTAAAGAACTTATGACGGTTAACAAAAAACTATATGGGAGTTTTAAAGATGTATGCTTTGCCTATGGTCTCCTAAATGATGACAAAGAATGGACAAACGCTATAACAGAAGCAAGATTTTGGGCATTAGGACCACAGCTGCGTGACCTATTTGTTACAATTTTGTTGTTCTGTGATGTAAGTAAGCCACTACAGTTATGGGAGGAAAACTGGGAAGCTCTTTCCGAGGACATATTACATAATAAGCGTAAACTTTTCAAGTATCCTGAGCTGGAATTAACAGAAGAACAAATTAAAAACTATTGCTTGGTAGAAATCCAGGAATTGCTAAATAGGAATGGGAGGTCTTTTTCAGATTTCCAAGATCTACCACGACCTGATCCAAAGCTACTAACAAACATGGACAACCGCTTGATCAGAGAAGCCCTAGATTTTGATATGAAAAAAAGCAAAATTGACCATGAACATCTTCATTCGTTGTTAAACCTCGAACAACGTCTGATATATGAAGAGGTTATTGAATCGGTACATAATAAGAAAGGGAAATTTTACTTTGTTTATGGGCCTGGGGGTACCAGGAAGACGCTCTTATATAAGACCATCATTGCGAGGCTAAGATTTGAACGAAAAATCCTGCTGGCGGTCGCATCTTCAGGTACGGTGTTTTATTAATAATTTTTTATTTCTACATCATCTGATGCTTAAATTACAACAGTTATTTCAATTTAGACATACCAATATCCTAACTTGAACCCTTTCATTGGATTAGGGATAGCTTCGTTACTACTTCCAGGAGGGAGAACCGCCCATAGCAGGTTTGTCATACCATGAACTCAAATAAGTACATTTTATTATCATCATTTATCCTATTTATTTGACTTGTTTTATTATATTACATATGAGAATTGATACGTTAATGTTTACTTCTGTAATTCTCAGGTAAAAACAAGTATTATGTGAAACTTGGCGATTTTGGACTAATTATGGAGCAAAACAAGCAAGATGTTAAGAGTCTACTGAAATGTACAAGATCAAGATCATTCTGCTCCAGATACGCCGCAACATACTTCTTACATACGGCGTATCACTATCAAGATTTCACAAGTTACAATCCAAGACAGCAAAGGACATGCGCCGCATAGATAAATGGAGTTACGCCGCATCTTAAGGCGGTGTACGAATATTCCTGAATATATTAATCTTGGACCCCACGCGAAGTTAAGTCAATGCGCCGCATCTACTTATCCTATGCGCCGCATCTAACCCTCAGATAGAAACTATAAATACCCCAAGGCCAGACGAATTTCGTGAGACATATAGAGCTTAACTCAGAAGAGAGAGACAGAAACCCTAAAAGCCGAATTCAGACGTATTAGCAGCACAAGACACAACCTGAACGAAGATACAAGAGCTGTAAGAAGGTCCTGCATGTATTCAATTCATTAAGTAGTTTTGTTTTATTGTATTAGTACACTTTAATTCATCAGGATTGATGGGCTGATGTCATGTGACTACGGAAAATCATGTCCACCCCTTAAAATTGCTTTCCCATTAATTAAAGTTTATATGTTGATGTCTTTGGTGACTTTTATTAGTGCATTGATAACCTCTGTGTCTAGCTGAGCATTGCTTGGGTCGCCATGCCCCTTCCTCGCCTATCTATTCTAGCGTATATGAAACGTGGGCATCACAAATGCTCAATATTCTAGGATAGTGGGATAGACATAAGTGATCATTAAGGGTTTACTCGCCGATAAGATTAGAGCCAACGAGAAAGGGTTAATTATATACACTTCATATAAAACTAGCAATAAAACAAGTGACAAGCTACTTAATTATCAGGACAGGTCTTCTTATTGTCTCAAGTATCTATCTGTGTACGTGTGTGCTAATCGCTGATTCGTGCTCATTAGTTTAGTTTACTATTTAATCATAACCAAACCGTGCCAGTCTCTCAGGCTGAACCCCCCCCCCCTTGCGTTAGATTAGGTTGTATAGCTAACTTAAGATATTAAAATACTGATTAGAATAACTAGATAATACGTTCCACTCTTAGTGATCGACACTCTACATACCATTATATTCATACTGACCGGGTACACTGCTCGTTAAGTGTGTGTGTTATTGATAAGTCGGCTAAATATAAATTTAAAACTTGAGTAGGCATTAATACTGCTAAACCGCAACGACACACGCAGCACATCAAGTTTTTGGCGCCGCTGCCGGGGAGTGAATTGTTATTATCTGTTAATTTGATTAGTATTTTAATTAGGTTTTTCGTTTTAATTTTTAGATTCTAACCACTAACCCCGTTGTATATTAGATAAATTGCATTCATTGTATAATTTGCATATTTTCTGTTTTGTGTGTTTTTATTTTCTTTAATTTTTGTTTCTTTTCGTTTATTTTTATTTTAGTTTTATTTTTGTTTTTTTTTTTTTTTTTTTTGCATTCTGCTATCGTTGTACTGTGCTGATACAAACGATACGGCGCATCTGTTTTCACAGATACGGAGTATTGCGTTTAATTTTTATAAAATACAACGCGTTTAATAAATTCGAGTACGACGCATCTTTTTCCCAAGATACGGCGTATTCTGTTTTTAAAAAGAAATTTTTCTAAACCCTAACGCCATACGACGCATCTGTTTTAACAGATACGGCGTATTGTCTATTTAAATTGAAAACAGTTTTCGAATTTTTAAACAGATACGACGCATCGATTTCAATCGATACGGCGCATCTTCTAAATCAAAAATCTTGTATTTTGAAACGTAACGAAAATACGACGCATTCGCTTTTGTTAATACGACGCATTTAATTTTAATAAATATAATCGATTTTTGATAAATTTAAACTGGATACGGCGCATGCTAAAATTATAAGCGGCGTATCTGTTTTCTGAATAAAAGTCTGATTAAATTTTTACAATTATAAGATACGGCGTATCCAACTTTTTGGATACGGCGCATCGTCTACAGAAATCAGCAACTTTTATTTTTCGTATTTCGTTTTCGTTGTTAATTTTCTGATATATTACTTTCTTGAACATACCCTACTGATGCTTTTGTGATGGTTTCAGGAAGTGCATGACCAGGAGTTCAACTAAGAACTTGATTAAACCTTTCGAAGATCCTGAACGAGCCTTACATTCGCTTAAAAGGCTTTTCAACACAAAAAGCTTTGAAATTTCAAGTTCATTCGAGCTTGATTACTTTTCTGAAGAGAAAGAGGAAGAAGAAACAGAAACAATGGCAGAAAACACTACTATGGAGGAATACATGAACAAAACCCGTGCTGATTACAGTTCAGGAGTTGCTAGACCGAAGTTTGATGAAAAGTCAAAGTTTGAGTTGAAGGTTCAGTTTCTCAAGGAGCTAAGAGAAAATGCTTTCAGTGGAACAGAACATGAAGATGCTAATGAACATGTTGAAAAAGTCCTCGAGATTGCAGATTTGTTTACTACAAAAGGAGTCTCTGACGATCAACTTATGCTAAGAATCTTTCGAATCTCGCTAAAAGGAGCTGCTAATAAGTGGCTAAGGAATGAACCTGCTAGTTCAATCACAACATAGGAAGATTTGAAGAGCAAATTCCTGAAAAGATATTGTCCACCTGCTAAAACTGCTAAAAAGATGGAGGCTATCAACAGTTTCAAGCAAGAGCCTGATGAAACTCTTTATCAAGCTTGGGAACGATTTAAAGACTTGTTGATGAAATGCCCTCAACATTATCTAAGTCCAATGCAGGAGATAATATTGTTCTATCAAGGACTGGACGTGCCTACTAGACAAATCTTGGATGCTAAGGGAGCTGTGCCTCAAATGAGTGCAGCCAATGCTAGAAAAGCTATCCAAGAAGCTGCTGATCACTCTCAAAAATGGCACGACGGAACCTCTACTAGATCTAAGAGCAGCACTAATTTTGACGGGTTTGCTGCTATTCAAGCTCAATTGGATAAAATTAGTAGAGAGATGAAGAAGCGTGATGAGAAAGTTTATGCTGCCCAAGTTGGATGTGAAAAATGCGAAGGACCTCACTACACTAAAGATTTCCCTAATAAGAATGAAAGTGAGACTTTTGAAGAAGCATACTACACACAATTTGGACAACCATTCCGATCTTCAGGAAGATTTAGGGAAGCTACTCCGGGATACTATCAAAAGAACAACTTTAATCCCACTTATCAAGAAAGGAGGCAGACTTTGGATGACACTCTAAAGCAAATTATGGCCGATGCTGCTAAAAGACATGAAGAGAACACTGCTACGATCAAAGAAATCCGAGCCTCAACGGATACTATAACAAGAAATCAAGGAGCTTCGATCAAAGCATTGGAACAACAAATTGGACGAATGAGCAAAGTTCTTCAAGAAAGGGGATATGAAAGTTTACCTAGCTCAACTGAAACCAACCCAAGAGATCATGTCAAGGCCATATGCACTACTAAAGAAGTCACGCCTAACATACCTTTTCCTAGAAGATTGATGAATGGTAATGATGCTGCAAAGCCCGAATTTTTCTTTAATTCTTCAATCAGTTTAAGGAGGTTACTCAAAGAGAAGACAAAGATTGAAGAGGAGATCAAGGCTACAATGAAAGAAGAGAGCTCTGCAACCGACTTACATGCCTTGCCTCATAAAGAAAAGGACCCAGGAAGTTTTACTTTACCTTGTTCAATTAATGATATATCTTTCAACAATGTGTTAGCTGACTTAGGAGCTAGCGTTAGTGTTATGCCCCTTAAGACATTCACTACCCTAGGACTAGGAAAATTAGCACCAACTAAGTTGCTTATTGAATTGGCCGATAAAACGGTAAAACGACCTGAAGGGATTGCCGAAAATGTGCTAGTTAAGATTGAGAAGTTTGTTTTCCCCGTAGACTTTGTTATATTAGATATGCCCGAGGATGTTAAGATTCCTTTAATCCTTGGAAGACCTTTCTTGTCTACTGCCCATGTTAAGATTGATGTGTTTAAAAGAAAAATCTCATTAAAAGTAGGGAATAATAAACTAGTCTATAAGTGCCAAAATCCTGCTAAAAGCATAATTAGAGGCGTCTATGTGCTAGGATTAAGAGAACGTATGGACCTCGATCTAGAAGCTAGGCTTATGGGAGAAACATTGATTCAAAACAACTCAACTAATCCTAATCATGAGAACTTCGAGGAATTTATTGACCTTAATGTACCTACCGAACTTAGGCGCCATATTGTTAATGATTCTGATGATGAGTGGTATGATTGCGAAGTAGTTAACAAACGTAGGAGAATAGTTGAAAATAAAAATTTGAATAATGATGTGTTTATTGAGCTACCACCCCACCTTGCATATTTATGCCTTTATAATAATAAGAATTTCCCGTCTATCATTTTGTCATCTCTACCCGAAGAGGACAGAACTTTGTTTATACAGATATTAAAGAAGAATGGCATGGAAATTAATGACGAGCAAGGAGTGTTCAATATTACAAGACTGACGATGAGGGAGCGCGATGCTTCCGACTCTTTCAGTGATCGAAAATAAGGAGCTTAACGTGAGTCTAACTTGAAGACTCTGGAATAAAGACAAGTGCTGACCGGGAGACAACCCGAAAATTTTTTACATTCTGTTCTGTGTCGAGTCTATCAGACCTGCAGAGGATACGGCGCATCTCCCTCATAGGATGCGTCGCATCGCCTGCACTGGTCATATCTTATTTTATTTTCTGCATTTTTATTTTTGACTTTAAAACTTTATGTCAGTATTTTAATGCGGCGCATCCATGGTTAAGGATGCGACGCATCTTCTATTCTGATTCGTATTTATTCCAGGCTCGATACGGCGTATCTTTTTCCATAAGATACGGCGTATCGACTGACCTGATGATTTTCATTTTAATTTTTTAGGTTTTATTTTTACTAACTACTAATGTATTATGCAAGTTTGAACTTTCTTAACTCAGGTGTGTTAAAGTCTGAATGGTATTATAGATTCCTGCATTCCTGTAGATACATCATTTTTGAAGCTTAAACGTTCTCATCCACAAGAATGATGATTTTTGCTCTTATACGAATAATGGAGGATCATACCGAGCAAATCTCAGGGGAGTTTTTCTGTTCTAATTCTTTTATTTTCCAGTTTTTAACCTTTAACACAAACAACGAGGACGTTGTTTAACTTAAGTGGGGGGATGGAGAATTAGAACGTTTACTTGTCCTTATTTTTCAAAAATATGCTTAATATGTACTTAATATGCTTAAATTTAAAATTTTTCTAGCATGTTTTTGTTTAATCTAAATTGCATAGCTGCACACATAACATTATTTTCAAAAATTGTGAACTTATCAAAATTCACAAATCTATGAGTGTGCCGGTGACTTGTAAACTTTAGAACTTGGCTTGTATACTATTCGAGACCACCATAATAAGTATTATCTATATAATTGGAATGACTTGTCTAAATTGGTAAATTTCTAGGATTACACCAAATAGCCTTTATATGTTATGTGATATTAACTAACTACACTGGTTAGTTAACCCCCGTATAAACCTTTTGTTACTCTCACTTTTAGAGTAAGATACCCCTAGAAAAACCCTCAGAGCCATTCCTTTCGTTTCTTACACCTTTGTTATAATGTTTCGTTACACCCTTACACCTTAGCCTACCCTGTAGATTAAAATCCGTGGTTAATTGCTTTAGGCAAAGTGTGTTTCCTTACATTACCTGTGTTCGCGTGCGTAATTCATTATCTTTGGTTGAGTCAGGAAATTGCACAATGCAATTGGTATGAAAGTAAATATTGTATAACTTTGAGTTTATTTTTCGTGTGTTTACTACTTTCACTATTACAGTTATTTCTGAAAGTATGAAAAGTATGGAAAAATTATCCGGAAAAATAGTGATAGAAAAGTTGTGAAATTTTACACATATGTTGATTGTTAAAAAAAAAAAAAAAAAAAAAAAAAAAAAAAAAAAAAATCGAAAAAAATAGAAAAGAAAAAGAAAAAGGAAAAGTTGGAAGTTCGTTTTAACCAACTTATGTAAAGTTTTGAATTAAGTGGGCGATATCACCACTAATTGTTGTATATTATATGGATTGAATGGGAGTTGGCCGTTATGGGAACGCCAACTAAGGTTATTCTTTGATTGAGATCTTGTTGAGTATAATTCGTGTCTACCTAAAGCGTGTGTTTCAAGTGTTAAAGCGTGAGTTATTCAATGATATGAGTCTTATTCATGGGATGGTTGGGAAAGTGATTTACCACACTTAGGATTTTAATTTATCTGTTCTGTTTATTTTTCATTTTACACCAATTTGTATCCCAAATATTATCCATACCCTATATCATTCTTCATCCAAACCTTTGATTTATTGAGATTAGGGATTTGAGCAATCTTAAGTATCATAGTCGTGGATTCGGCTATGTATTTATGATTTTGTCGCCCTTTTTGATATAGTATTATTGGTAAAGATTACTTGGTCCTATCTTTAGCCTATTCGAGTTAAGGATTTGAGCAATTGCAAGTATCGTGGTCGTGGATTCGATCATGTATTTGTGATTTTGTCGCCTTTTCTGGAATGTGAGATCGATAGAGATTAAGAAGAATGATTAACCCTTAACCAACAAACCGTTTTTACCGCTTTAGACTTGTTATTCCTTGGCTTTAGTGGGAGAGATGCGTATACTTGCCAAGCTTATGATAGAATATTCGTCACGACTGGACAGTTAAACGATTAGATTTGCTTTTATCAAAATATTTTATTTTATTTCTAATTCGTTAAGTGTTTGGTTGTGCAATTATGACAAAACGAATACATGCTTAAATATAAAAATAAATCCTAATATATTTTAGGATACATTTTCATAAGATTTATTCTAAGGTTTACTTGGGGACAAGTAAAGTTCAAGTGGGGGGATATTTGATGAACTCAAATAAGTACATTTTATTATCATCATTTATCCTATTTATTTGACTTGTTTTATTATATTACATATGAGAATTGATACGTTAATGTTTACTTTTGTAATTCTCATGTAAAAACAAGTATTATGTGAAACTTGGCGATTTTGGACTAATTATGGAGCAAAACAAGCAAGATGTTAAGAGTCTACTGAAATGTACAAGATCAAGATCATTCTGCTCCAGATACGCCGCAACATACTTCTTACATACGGGGTATCACTATCAAGATTTCACAAGTTACAATCCAAGACAGCAAAGGACATGCGCCGCATAGATAAATGGAGTTACGCCGCATCTTAAGGCGGTGTACGAATATTCCTGAATATATTAATCTTGGACCCCACGCGAAGTTAAGTCAATGCGCCGCATCTACTTATCCTATGCGCCGCATCTAACCCTCAGATAGAAACTATAAATACCCCAAGGCCAGACGAATTTCGTGAGACATATAGAGCTTAACTCAGAAGAGAGAGACAGAAACCCTAAAAGCCGAATTCAGACGTATTAGCAGCACAAGATACACCCTGAACGAAGATACAAGAGCTGTAAGAAGGTCCTGCATGTATTCAATTCATTAAGTAGTTTTGTTTTATTGTATTAGTACACTTTAATTCATCAGGATTGATGGGCTGATGTCATGTGACTACCGAAAATCATGTCCACCCCTTAAAATTGCTTTCCCATTAATTAAAGTTTATATGTTGATGTCTTTGGTGACTTTTATTAGTGCATTGATAACCTCTGTGTCTAGCTGAGCATTGCTTGGGTCGCCATGCCCCTTCCTCGCCTATCTATTCTAGCGTATACGAAACGTGGGCATCACAAATGCCCAATATTCTAGGATAGTGGGATAGACATAAGTGATCATTAAGGGTTTACTCGCCGATAAGATTAGAGCCAACGAGAAAGGGTTAATTATATACACTTCATATAAAACTAGCAATAAAACAAGTGACAAGCTACTTAATTATCAGGACAGGTCTTCTTATTGTCTCAAGTATCTATCTGTGTACGTGTGTGCAAATCGCTGATTCATGCTCATTAGTTTAGTTTACTATTTAATCATAACCAAACCGTGCCAGTCTCTCAGGCTGAACCCCCCCTTGCGTTAGATTAGGTTGTATAGCTAACTTAAGATATTAAAATACTGATTAGAATAACTAGATAATACGTTCCACTTTTAGTGATCGACACTCTACTTACCATTATATTCATACTGACCGGGTACACTGCTCGTTAAGTGTGTGTGTTATTGATAAGTCGGCTAAATATAAATTTAAAACTTGAGTAGGCATTAATACTGCTAAACCGCAACGACACATCACGCGCATCAAGGTTCGTAATACCATTAGAATTAATGGAAAATAGCACGTGTGGCATAAAACAAAACACGCACTTGGCTGAGCTTATGCAACAAGTCGAGCTGATTATTTGGGATGAGGCACCAATGACTCAAAAGTATGCATTTGAGGTGTTGGACAGAACTCTAAGAGATATATTGGGGTACCGGGATTCAGACAAACGGAATTAGATATTTGGTGGTCTTACGGTATTACTTGGCGGTGACTTTAGACAAGTTCTACCGGTTATCCCCAAAGGTAAAAGGCAGGAGGTGGTCAACGCGTTTATAAACCGATCTGATTTGTGGAAATCTTGCAAGGTTTTCACGCTTACAAGGAGCATGAGAGTAAACGAGTATTCTGCGAATGGTGCAGTCGATACACGAAAACAAGAATTCAATAAATGGGTTTTGGATTTGGGTGATGGGAATTTACCATCTAAAAGCAAAGAAGGGAAAGGTGAGCCAACATGGATTGAGATTCCCGAAGATTTCATTATAAAATCAGGCAGCTGCCCTATCGAGCATAAGTTCTAAATTATAAATGCCTAGGAAACCGTCATAAGTTCTAATATATGTTTTATACTCCCACCGGCTGGGTCATTGGTTGAATTTCTACGTGTTTTGTACGTAATGTTTGTGCAGATGTTTATATATTTTTTATCAATTTTGAGTCAATGTTTGTAATATAAGTTTTATATAATCACTTATATGTAATGTGCAGAAGGTTTAATTTATATCAATGTGTTGTAAAGATTGTGTCATATGTTGTTTGTTGCTTTTTTAGAAGCTCATAATTTTTTAAAAAAAAAAAAAAAAAAAAAAAAAAAAAAAAAAAAAAAAAAAAAAAAAAAAAAAAAATTAAAGTATACGTTTTAGATAATTAGTTATATGTAATGTATTGGTGTAGTTAAGTACCCTATTCTTATTGTTGCAATTATTTTATTTGAAAACCCAAAGTTTTTTACACACTTACTCACTATATTTTTTGCTCAACCACACATTCACTTGTATATAGTTTTGGTTTCAAACATGTTTTGGGCTTAAAGTTACATATTATGGGAATGTTTTTAAATGGCCCATAATACACACGATTCATATTCATCATTTATATTATAAGTAATGGCATATGAAGTGATCATTTCAAATATAGTTATTGATACATACTTTACTTTTTTACATGTTATGTTTTGTGTTTTGTATAAAAAGAAGCACAAATTAGTTATATTACAATGGTCATATTTTTGAGTAAGTTGGAGAATAAAACACATACTAGATGTCTATTATAAAGCCTTTTGCAATTTATCTTATGATAACAAATAAAAATTAAACGTGTATGGGTTCCAAGAGACATTAATTATAGTTTATAACTGATTTGATTGAGTTTCCTGAGGAGATGTACAGACTGCATGGGAAAGATGAACGAACCGTACTAATTATTACTCGGTTTAATTTTTTCAATGATTATATGTATACAGTCCATTATCATTCATCTTCAAAAAAATGTCTGCAACTCCTTATCTCAATGAACTGCAAGATATATGTGGGTCTGAGAAGCTACACCAATGTTTCAAGTTCCTGATGAGTCAAGAAATTCCAATAAATGAAGCAATGATCATGTGGTTGGGTGAGCGACGCGATGAGCTGCGTATAAATGTTGATAAGCGCACCGAGAGAATGCGTGAGGTTTTAGAGCTTAACTTTGATGTAGAAGAATCTGCTGATGATACTAATGAGTCCCTTCGTGAGCTACAAGTGATGGAGCGCCGTTTGCTGGAGTCCTTTTCGGCCATTTTGGTTGAAATTCGTGCTCTTATAACCAAGAAGGAGGATACCATTGCCATCTTGGAGAAGTATGATTAGGGCTAGAGGCGCATGTTTGTTTGATGTCTTTTGGGTTAGTGAATCATGTAGGTAGTTTGGTTGGTTTGGATGACTTTTTATTGTTGATGTTATGATGAAGTGTAAGCTGTAATTATGTATGGAGTAGTTTATAATGAATAAATATTACTGGTTTAAGGTCTCAATTTTGTGTGTGTGTGTGTGTGTGTGTTTTTTTTTTTTTTTTTTTTTTTTTTTTTTTTTAAGATATCCTTTATTTATAAGTAATTGACTTATTTTATCTCTCACACACATAAATAAAACACACATAAAAAACGCATATTGGTGAAACAGGTGTGTATAGTGATTTTGGGGGTTTGAGTTTGAAGTTACAAAAATGAAATCAAACAATAAACAATCAAATTAAACGCTATCTTTAAGGGCTTGATTGTTGTATCATCACTACGGGCATTGATCTGAGCGTTGATTGAGTCGTTAAGGTATTAGTCTATTTTTTATGTATGCTAATTGGATTTTGTACATGGGATTTGGATTTGAGCGTTATTAGTTTAATTGGTGTGTTTAAAAATTTGTGGATTCATGTTAAGATTATTACTTGATAATGTTTTTGTGGTTCGGATGAAATTAAACAATAAACAACCAAAGCATTTTTAATTTTAAGTTAGATTATTCCATATAGTTATAACCCTGTAGGTGATTTAGGTACGTTTGGTTAGTATTATCAAAGTTATCCAGTTTTGTATGTTGTATTGCACGATGGTTGGTAAATGGATAAATGTTTATGGCAATGAATAAAGATACGTTATTTAAAACTTCTTATGTATAAATAGTTGATTTATATTAAATATTTGAAATAGAGATTGATTATTAAGATTAGTTTGCAAATGTCTCTTTGAAAACAATATTCCGGGTTTGGTTCTTGAATTCTTTGTCTTCGTCCTCCTTCATTAGGATCTTCAGGCCATTGGGGCTTGTAACTCTAGAAGCTACCACGTAAAGTTGGTCGTGACTGAAAACAAGTTCTGGCAAATAGACACCTACATAAGAAAGTAACTGTCCTTGGCTTTTGTTAATGGTCATTGCGTAGCATGGTTTTATGGGAAATTATCTGCGTTTCATTATGAATGGCCATTGTGTTTGCGTGGACGTCAGCGTGATCCTTGGAATCAGGACAGTGTCACCTATTTTTGACCCAGTTAGGATTTTTTCCCGAATAACAAATTCACCAAGATCGGTGATAATAAGCCGAGTTCCATTACATAAACCCTGTGCTGGGTTAACATTCCTTAAGAGCATAACGGGTAATTCTTTTTTTAAGTACAGCACATGAGGTGGCATTCCTGGGAAATTTAAGGAATTTAAGAACTCAACAGGATACAGGTGTTGTTGGTCTAGAATATCGATGGATGCTTTACACACTTCTTCTGAACTATTGTATGTCTTAATTGCACCTCCCAACTTCTTAAACATATAGGCATTTATTGCATCAGCATCATCATTTCTTGGAGTGAGTATCGCCCTTTCTTTTAGATATGCATCCTCACTTTGTCGTGTAGTAAAATCAGGAAACGGAAACAAAAATGCCCAGGAAACAATGTGCCTCTATCCCTAATCATACTTCTCCAAGATGGCAATGGTATCCTCCTTCTTGGTTATAAGAGCACGAATTTCAACCAAAATGGCCGAAAAGGACTCCAGCAAACGGCGCTCCATCACTTGAAGCTCATGAAGGGACTCATAAGTATCATCAGCAGGTTCTTCTTCATCAAAGTTAAGCTCTAAAACCTCACGCATTCTCTCGATGCGCTTATCAACATTTATACGCAGTTCATCGCGTTGCTCACCCAACCACATGATCATTGCTTCATTTATTGGAATTTCTTGACTCATCAGGAACTTAAAACATTGGTGTAGCTTCTCAGACCCACACATATCTTGCAGTTCATTGAGATAAGGAGTTCCAGATATTTTTTTGAAGATGAATGATAATGGACTGTATACATATAATCATTGAAAAAATTAACCGAGTAATAATTAGTACATTTCGTTCATCTTTCCCATGCAGTCTGTATCCTCAGGCAACTCAATCAAATCAGTTATAAACTCTAATTAATGTCACTTGGAACCCATACACGTTTAATTTTTATTTGTTATCATAAGATAAATTGCAAAAGGCTTTATAATAGACATCTAATATGTGTTTTATTCTCCAACTTACTCCAAAATATGACCATTGTAATATAACTAATTTGTGCTTCTTTTTATACAAAACACAAAACATAACATGTAAAAAAGTAAAGTATGTATCAATAACTATATTTGAAATGATCACCTCATATGCCATTACTTATAATATAAATGATGAATATGAATCGTGTGTATTATGGGCCATTTAAACACATTCCCATAATATGTAACTTTAAGCCCAAAACATGTATGAAACCAAAACTATATACACGTGAATGTGTGGTTGAGCCAAAAATATAGTCAGTAAGTGTGTAGAAAACTTTGGGTTTTCAAATAAAATAATTGCAACAATAAAAATAGGGTACTTAACTACACTAATACGTTACATATAACTAATTATCTAAAACTTATACTTACAAAATATAATAATAATAATAATAATAATAATAATAATAATAATAATAATAATAATAATAATAATAATAATAATAATAATAATAATAATAATGAGCTTCTCTAAAAGCAACAAACAACATATGACGCAATCTTTACAACACATTGATATAAATTAAACCTTCTGCACATTACATATAAGTGATTATATAAAACTTATATTACAAACATTGACGCAAAATTGATAAAAAGTATATAAACATCTGCACAAACATTACGTACAAAACACGTAAAAATTCAACGAATGACCCTTTGGCCATTTGTGTGAGACCAATCTCTTAACTATCATATCAATCTCTTAACCAACCCTTAAAACCTCACAAAAACTTCTCTCACCACCCCTTACCCTTTTCCAGAGGTGTTGGGGGGTTGGTTTAACCCTTATCTCAGTTTGCAAGGCTAGGACAAAGAAGAACCAATCAAACAATCCATACATCTCTATCAATCCTTGCTACCAAACACCCTCATCTCTTGTTATATGTTGTTAGTTGAGATTTCCAGAAGTTATGGGTTGTAATAGAAGTCTTTGGCTTAGTAATGGGCTGTGGAACATTGGAGGATTCATGTGTGAATCCTAGGACTTTGTATTTCATCTTATGAACTTTGGTATCTTCTCTTTTAATATTAAGCATGTTTGGTTCTACGATTGTATTGATGATGTGATTATTCTTTTGTGCTTTGTCTTGTGAATGATGTCTTAATACTTGTTTGGCTCATATGATAACTTGTGATAAAAGGATGTTTGGATATTTGTAGTGTTTGTTTGGAATATGATGATAACATCATATTTGGTTAAATTGGAACTTGTCTTGTTTATTGTCTTGATTAATCATTGTTGAGTCTAAATGTCGAAAGGGTTCTCAATAGTGGTTGATTTCAATTCATTAGTCGATGAAAGTTTTGGTCTTGTACTTTGTGACGATTGTATGAGAAACTTAATAAACATAACAAGTGAAAGTTTAATTTAGATTAAGGGACGAAAGGCATCTTTTGAATATGTGTTCTAATCATTTTTCAAGTAAATGGAACTTCACGAATTAATAACATCAAAGTCTAAAGTTCGAAAGGAATCTTTCTTGTTATAGGCATAAGGCTCATGACATGACCATTTGATTGAGGCTTATACATAATTGATTTATAAAACACTAAATTATTATTGGTTCTAAAGGTCGTAAGGATTACTTTTGATAATATGTTTTCCAAGCTAACCATCCTAATATCCATGTGATCATTTGTCCAAACATGTATGTTCTTTGTGTGATTGTTCTTATATTGCTTTTCTTGTTGGTTTGATCCGTGACAATCATAACCATCAACTTGTTACTTGCTTAAACAAACAAACGACACTTGAGTGCAACCAAGTCTCTTGGGACGACCTTGACTTACCAACCCCAATACTACATATGACTAGGGTATACTTTCCCGAATGTGTTCCTAGTTAATCGGTAATTCTTGTTTATAAATTTAAATCTTCGATGGAGCGCATCAAGTTTTTGGCGCCGCTGCCGCTGATTTGGTTTTTGTTCTTAGGTGTTTGTTTGTTTGCTTGTTTGTTCGTTTCCATGATATATTGATCGATTGCTTGTTTGCTAATTTGTTCGAATGCTATATTGCTCTTGCTCATAAATGATTGTTTCTTTGTTCTTGTTTGATTGCTTGCTTGCTTGTTTTCTCATGATGATTGCTTAATTGCCTCTCTTGCTCTTTGTCTAAAAAAATTTCTCATTTCTCATAATTGCTTAAATGATCTTGGCTTAAAAATCAAATTTTTTGATGTTGGGGTTTCGTTTCATGTGTTCTAAAAATACGCATTTAAAAGTTTGCTAAATGTGCTCGAAAGTGTTTGCGAAAAAAACCACCCAAACCACTCCAAACGATCGGTCACCACCCGTAACCGATTTGGTTGGAGGCTTTTGAACCAATTTTTTTTCTAGTTTGTGTTTTTCTTGTTTTGTGAGTTTTATGTTTTATATGTTATGTGATCTTGATGCGTGTGTTCGGTTATATATATTATATCCTAAGTTTCACTCAAATTTTAAATTTATAAACACCTTTTTACCGATTATTAAGAAAACGCATACGAGCAAGTATACTCGTCCGTGTGTAATATGTTTTGTGGTAAATAGGGATCGTCCCACGAGACTACGTAGTTTAAGCTTAGCAATTTATGTAGCACAAGAAATAGTACTAAAGATTGTCACACTCTAAAGCATCGTTAATAAACAAACAAACAATGGTTCCAAATTTAATCAATCAAACGAACAAATACTTGTTTAGGAATAATAACCAATCGTGATAGAATGTTGAATATATTTGGGTGAAACATATATGTAGTAGGCACATACCAATTTTCACAAGTTTTTCTAGTCAACGGGTAATATCAAGAAAATCCATGTTTTTACTAGTTTTATGGGTGAGTCCTTTCGGCCAATACATCATCCCATTACGCTAGCCCTTTGTGTTATCAAATGTATGAAAAAGATGATTAGTAACATTAGTTCTTACGAGTCCTTTCGACCCAATCTCGTGATTAAATATTCTCGAATTCATTTAAAAACTTGAATACTTAATAGTTGTCAATTATCAAGTATCAATCCATTTGTGCACCAACTTCTTGGAATTAAACAATATTAGAAATTCCTTCGACCTTTAAATCCAACAATGTTAATCAACAAGTTTTAGAACACGAATTATATTTAAACAAACTTATGAGAATAATCACTTTTTCTAACCGACTAATCAGTCAACATTCACACGAAAGTCTACATAATTCCCAAACAAGTATCACAAATTACTCCATAACAAGTTTTATCAACAAACGTAACATTTCATTCAACATCAAGTTGTTCAACATAATAATTAAGTAAAAAGAAAGTTACCCAAAGCAAGACTACAATGAGTAAGAAATGTAAAGAGTTATAGCACTCCTTAAGGCCTCCAATTGAACAAGGGAATCTTCCACCTCTTCTAGCAATTATCACCAATACTTTCTTTGTTTTCCTTGGTATCTTCTTGAGAATGACAGAGATTATTAAGCTCTTTCGGGTTCTATAAAATATGATCAAGTCCTTATGGTGTAAGGCTTGATTGTATGTGTCTTGTATTCTCTAATGTAATGTAATGTGTTGTATTGTGGTGATAATGGGTCATATTTATGCTTGAAATCATTCACAAAAACTGTCACAAGCCTTCAATAATCATAAAAGAGAGGAGATGATCGAAATTGAGTCATTATGGTAGTTAAAACCTTGATTTAATGCAACTCTTCAACTTAGACACGTTCTCAACCTGCGGTTCAGATTTGAACCTGCGGTTGAGATGACTGCTCAACCTCAGAATGGGCTTTTGAACCTTGGGTTTGAATCTCAGCTTCAACCTTGGGTTGGGAATTGTTTTGCACATTAATTTCAACCTTGGGTTGGCATAAAACTCCATTCTTTAACACTCTTTTAAGCACTAAATCATGACTCCATCTTTCATTGAAAATCTTCACAACCTTCTCTTGTACATCGGAAATAATCATAACATGAATCAATATCATTGACGAAAATCTTTTCTTGAATATTCTCTTGATCTTTTGGCTTTTCTTCGTCATTCTTTGATATTTCCTTGTACCTAGACCTGAACACATCTTAATACCTTTTAAGCGCAAAATGCTACAAAGCAATTAACGGGTTCTCTTCCTCTTGAGCTTCTCTTATACATTTCTACAAAAACAAAGCAAAACAAGCACACAAGAAATATTGGAGCTAAAGGTTAAACTTGTAAGATAAATAACAAAGCAAAATAATTTTTTTTAGACAGAATGTCTGAGCCGCCGCGGTTCAGATTAATTCTTGGGACAGAAAGCCTGAGCCGCCGCGGCTCATATCCCAGTCGGCGGTTCAGGTGGGTTTTTTGGTTTCTCAGCCGGCGGTTGGCTATGCCAGCCGCGATTCGCTGCACGTCAACATCACAAACGGTTTTTCTAGCTTATCCCCACTTCTTAACAAGTTACTACCTTCCTCCATTTAGGCTTATTAGTGCTTATTCTAAACGTTTAAACTTCCATATCCTCTCAACTTCTAAACCTCAAAAATCTTTGAATCAAATCAAAATCAAACAAAGAAGTGGTCCATATAATTAATCAAATAGCATACAAACACTAATCATTAACCATATACCACAAGAAATTTAACACCCCAATCAATCTTGATTCTAATTCCCAAAAAAATTCGACCTATATGAACCCTAAATTTCAAAACCTCAAATTCTCATTCCGTACTCAACCAATTCATCTAATTTCACTTGCAATCAATCCTATTATCAATCCTCTAGTAACCCCATCAAAGAAATTCAATCAATTCGAACTAAACAAAATTCGCCCAATTCAAAACCCTAGAAATCAAATTTGAATTAAAAACAAATTAAAGTAATTGGATGGCGTTACTTACCCTTTTTGATGCCATTGAATCTTTAGAAACTTAATGTACGAATCAAACTTCAATCTCCTGATCAATTGGAATGATGTTGGAAGTGTTTGGTGTTTGTGGGTTTTTTTTTTCTTTTCTTGTTTGGAAAAATGAAGACTCAAACCGCGGGTTGGTATTTCAACCGTAGGTTGGGTTATCAACCGCAGGTTGGTAAAATTTTTAGCTCAAACGCGACTTAAACAAAATCGTGTCTTAATTCCTTGACATTTCCAAATAATTTTGAATGATTACCACAACTCATAAACACTTCAAACATTTCCAATAAACTTAAACTAAACAAACTAAAAGCATTATAACACAAACTTAAAATACTTCATATTATTAAAAGCTTATAAAGCTTAAAAAGCTAAAAAAACACAAAAAATAACACAGAAATGCAAAACATAACGAGATAATAAAAAATAATCAAAATGCAAACAATCATAATAAGGCTCATCAAAGACAAAATGAGCAGAAGCTTAGCGATAAGCTTCTTTATTCCTCAAAATGCTTTCTTCAATCAAAATAGTTCCCGAAACGTAGAATATCTTCCAAATTGAACTTTCCCGAAAGTATCCTATCGGTTTCCTTTGTCTTAAACGCACGAGTGAAACGACGTCCACTTGGGCTAGTGATCTCAATCTTAGTATGCCAAACTCTGTCTCCCTCAACTTTTTGATACTTACTATAGCCATCGGATGTCCACTCAATATTCTTGAGTTGGATTGGCAAAGAACCAAGAAATTCAACCATCTTTTTATACACAATTATGTTTTTGAAAGGATTGAAATAGTTTTCCATAGCCAAGGCAAGTTCCATATCATCCTTAATATGTTCAAACGATGGTGCGGTTATTCCATATTTCGGGTTTCCTCGTCCGATTCCTCATCCGCTAGAATCTTGTTCCTTTTCTTAGCATGATAAATTCTCCTAGCAACTCCATCATCAATCTCCATTGTCCCTTTACCATTATCAATTACGGCTCCACATGTACTCAAAAATGGACGACCAACCAACATAGGCATCTCCTTATCAATGGGCACATGTAAGATCAAGAAGTCACACAAGTAGGTTTGGAAACCTATTTGTAGCCTTACGTTCTTAACTTTTCCATAGGCTTTAGCCATGGTATTGTCCGCCATCAACAAAACATCATTAGAAGGACAAGCTCTTCCTAACTCCAAAAGCTTATAAAGTTTATATGGCATAATACTCACACTTGCCCCGGTATCGGCCAAGGCGTTTAGTGCGGTGGTTCCATTAACTTTGAGCGGAATAAGATAGTTTCCCAGATCTTCCTTTTTCTTAGGCAAACCTTTTTCCATAACTTTTTCTTCTTCCTCTTCCTCAATCACACTTTTCTTGTCAAGTTTCATCTTTTCAACCGAAATTTCATCAAGTAGCTTCCTATAATGAGCATAGTGTTCCAAAACATGGAGTATGGGTTTCTCATTAAGTAATTCCTTGAATTTTGTGGTGATTTCTTCCACACATTTGGCTTCATCAATTGTTTCTTTGGGTGGTGTTTCTTTTGGTGGGGGTGTTGGGTTGGAAGACTTTTCTCCCTTGAGTAGTGTAGTAGGGTGTGGTAGTGATGATGGTGAAGGTATAAGACCTTTGAATGGTGGGAACTTTTGTTTTAGACGAGAAGCTTTTCCCATCTTGGCTATTTCCGTGCTCCCTAAAGTACCATCTTCATTTTCACAAGCCTCTTCCATTTGCTCAATCAACCAATCAACATCCTTATCATCTTGCAATTCCCCAATCTTAAGTTGCATCTCTCCTAAACCAAAATCAAGAGTACACTTAGTTGCTACCAAGAAATTCCTTCCAAACACAACGGAAGGGTCCGTGGTGTCTTCATATTCATCCACAATCAAATCCATAGTAAAAGTGTAACCATAGATGTCAATCTTAACATCCCTTTCTATCCTTCTATTGTACTTGTCCACTTCATACTTTCCATCTCCAAATTTCTCATAAAATGTATACGTCACATAGCTTTCACTTTGTCCAATATTGCACTCCGCATCCCAAGCTCCAAAACCTTCGATTCCACAAGGCGTGGAATACCTCATACTTGGTTCATCATATTCCCTTAACTTAGCTCGAGTGAAAGTGATCACCCGTGGCTTTTCCGGTTCACATTCCATAAGTTCCACATCTTTTCCTTTAGCTTGCAATTCCATTTTCTCCACATCAACCATTTTCTCCATTCTTTCTAAAACATCTCCAACATCCATCAATTCCGTTTCCAAATTGTCCAAATAAGCCGAAACTTCACTAGGCGGATCCATAACTAAAAATAAACTAAAACATTCATAAACAACAAATCCAAAACAAACATTAGGGGTTAGTAAAGAAAATCCTAAGTTATTCTAATAAGAAAACATCAATAAACATCTAAAACGATTTAAAGAAACTAAGTAAACAAATTACTTAACAAATAAAAAGGAAATAAACAAAATATATATATTTTTTTTCGAACAGTAACCGGCGGTTTGGTTGGGTAATGTTTCACAGAAGGTAACCAACCGGTCCGGCTCAAACCTGAACCGACCGGTTTGGTTTTTGAGATTTCCCTGAAAGTTTCAGCCGCCGCGGTTCAGGATTGAACCGGCGGTTGGGCCTTGTGGTGTTTCACAGAAGCTAGCGAACCGGACCGGTTCATTACTGGACCGGTGGTTTGCAGATTTTTTTTTTCTCTTTTCTTTTTTTGTTCTATTTTTTTTAGAAAAACATAATACTTAACTAATAATCATGAACTTAAATAAAATGAAACGAGCAATCTAAACAAGAAATTATCAATCCTAACATTTAACAAATCATCAATTAAATAAAATCAAACAATCACAAGAATTAAAATGAAATTAACTCTAAAATCATGCAAGAACAAAAACAAATGCTATGCTACTATTTACAACTAAACTAATCTAAGCTAAACTAATCTAAGTCCCCGGCAGCGGCGCCAAAAACTTGATGTGTGTGTTCCGGTTAAATATATTATATCCTAAGTTTCAATCAAATTTTAAATTTATAAACACCTTTTTACCGATTATTAAGAAAATGCATACGAGCAAGTATACTCGTCCGTGTGTAATATAGTTTGTGGTAAATAGGGATCGTCCCACGAGACTACGTAGTTTAAGCTTAGCAATTTATGTAGCAGAAGAAATAGTACTAAAGATTGTCATACTCTTAAGCACCGTTAATAAATAAACAAACAAACAATGGTTCTAAATTCAATCAATCAAACGAACAAATACTTGTTTAGGAATAATAACCAATCGTGATAGAATGTTGAATATGTTTGGGTGAAACATATATGTAGAAGGCACATACCAATTTTCACAAGGTTTTCTAGTCAACGGGTAATATCAAGAAAATCCATGCTTTTACTAGTTTTATGGGTGAGTCATTTCGGCCAATACATCATCCCATTACGCTAGCCCTTTGTGTTATCAAATGTATGAAAAAGATGATTAGTAACATTAGTTCTTACGAGTCCTTTCGACCCAATCTCGTGATTAAATATTCTCGAATTCATTTAAAAACTTGAATACTTAATAGTTGTCAATTATCAAGTACCAATCCATTTGTGCACCAACTTCTTGGAATTAAACAATATTACAAATCCTTTCGACCTTTAAATCCAACAATGTTAAATCAACAAGTTTTAGAACACGAATTATATTTAAACAAACTTATGAGAATAATCACTTTTTCTAACCGACTAATCATTCAACATTCACACGAAAGTCTACATAATTCCCAAATAAGTATCACAAATTACTCCATAACAAGTTTCATCAACAAACGTAACATTTCATTCAACATCAAGTTGTTCAACATAATAATTAAGTAAAAAGAAAGTTACCCAAAGCAAGACTACAATGAGTAAGAAATGTAAAGAGTTATAGCACTCCTTAAGGCCTCTAATTGAACAAGGGAATCTTCCACCTCTTCTAGCAATTATCACCAATACTTTCTTTGTTTTTTCTTGGTATCTTCTTGAGAATGGCAGAGATTATTAAGCTCTTTCGAATTGTATAAAATATGATCAAGTCCTTATGGTGTAAGGCTTAATTGTATGTGTCTTGTATTCTCTAATGTAATGTAATGCGTTGTATTGTGGTGATAATGGGTCATATTTATGCTTGAAATCACTCACAAAAACTGTCACAAGCCTTCAATAATCATAAAAGAGAGGAGATGATCGGACTTGAGTCATTATGTTAGTTAAAACCTTGATTTAATACAACTCTTCAACTCAGACACGTTCTCAACCTGCGGTTCAGATTTGAACCCGCGGTTGACATGACTGCTCAACCTCATAATGGGCTTTTGAACATTGGGTTTGAATCGCAGCTTCAACCTTGGGTTGGGAATTGTTTTGCACATTAATTTCAACCTAGGGTTGGCATAAAACTCCATTCTTTAACACTCTTTTAAGCACCAAATCATGACTTCATCTTTCATTGAAAATCTTCACAACCTTCTCTTGTAAATCGAAAATAATCATAACATGAATCAATATCTTTGATGACAATCTTTTCTTGAATATTCTCCTTATCTTTTGGCTTTTCTTCGTCATTCTTCGATATTTCCTTGTACCTAGACCTGAACACATCTTAATACCTTTTAAGCGCAAAATGCTAATAAACATAACTAAATAATATACAAAAATATACAAATAACGCCACTCTAACATAGACAAAATGAGCGTTATCAGATCTGTTGCATGTCTCTGTGTTATTTGTTCGTACTGTTCTTGTTCGGATTAGTTTCATATTAATTTTGAATAAGACTATCTTGTTTTAGATTGTTTTGTTTTGATTTGTGTTACGTGATTAATTGTGTTTGCTTGCGTCTATGTGCTTGTCATTTTATGTGATCGTGCTTTTATTTGCTTATTTTTATTTTAAGTGTCGTATTATGTTCTTGATGTTCTTCTAGTACATATGTGTTTATGTGTTTTATTTACTTGTGTCTATTTTCGTATTCGTTACCTTATGTCTTTTTGTTTTATTTTGTCAATAAAAGTTTATAACTGAAACTTATTAAAAAAAAAATTGGTCACCAGAGTGCCAACCGAATCGGATGGAATCCATGCCGATCGGTTGGAGCTCTCGGTAAAAATTGGCCCAAGGGAAACCAACCCAACCGATCGGTTAGATCCACTGACCGATCGGATGGACCAATCGGTAAAAAAAAAAATGTTATTTTTATTTTTCGTATTTTGTTCTTTTGTGTTTGTGTTTAGATCGAATAAGTTTAAATGTATTTTGGTTTTTGCAAGAGCATCATTTCTTTTATTCTACTTAAATTTGGTTTTTTTTTTTTTTTTTTTTTTTCATTTTAAATTTTGTTAATTTAGTACGTTGTGAATAAATAAGTACTTGTTTTAAAAATAAAAATGTTTTGAACTTTGTGGGTATGTTCATCGGAAACCCTCACAAGACTTCACTCGTCCGCTCGAGCCACCGAGGGGTTTAAAAGGCTTGTTGCATACGCTAAATGTAACTGTGATGCCTACAAAAGCGAGTTTTAGAATTTTACGTGTTTTTTGTAGTTTAGTTTATTATTGCAGATTTAATAAGCTCTTGGAGATTGGATTATTGGTGATAGTATACTTGGTGTGGAGATGTTTTGTTGAATGAGAAATTGATTGATTTCATAAGCTTATGCTAGCATTTGCTTAGCACCTTATCATATGGAGTTCGATCGCGATTTCTTGGCCTGGGAAGTTTCGTTTCTCTTGGACTATTTATTTATTTATTTTCCCAATTTTACATGCTTTGAAGTTAATTTTCATTACATTTTGGACAATGCTTAACTTAAGTGTGGGGGGAAGTAAATAGAAAAAACGAAACTACTTTTCAAATTTATAATTTTTGGGGCCAATTTAAAATTTTGTATACTTGTTTGCCTTTGTGATCTAATTGTTTTCACGATTTTAGGATAATATATTAGAATAATTGGATCAATCCACTGGTGAAATCTATAATTTTGAAAAATTTAGATGTGTCCCGATTAATATTGCAATCCATTCTGGGATAGATAACATTTGCTAGCACATATTATAGCCCTTTCCACTAATATGTGAGGATTTGAGCCTGTTTCGTATATAGCATACATCTTTTATGCTTGGATCTTTTGCTATGAGTGTGCCGGTGATTTTATTTATTCTAGAACTTGTACTTGTAAATCATTACCAGACCACAGTAAGATCACATTCGTGTGATATAAGTGTATTCGTGTGATAAAGAGGCATCCTTAGGAATAACACCAAATGGCCATCCGTTTACAAAATAATTTTTGCTAACCACATCGGTTAGTTAACCTCGTATTTGGAACCCATTTGTTAGCGTTTATCTTTAGCGCTAGATACCCTTAGTTCACCCTCCGAACCAATCCTTTTCATTTGTGTTACATCCAGAAAAATACAAAAATATTTTACACTTTAAACCTTAGCCTAACCCTTTGTCAAAGTCTAAATGGTGGGTTGCTAGTTGCTTGGTATGTTGGATTGTTTTTGATGATTAATAGTTAGCCACACTTTGCCATTCGTGTGTGCCATTCCGACAAAGATGAAGGTGCGCAACTTCGTGTTTTGTATTTTTTGTGGTGTATGCTTATACGAAGTTGGGGAGATGTTATGTATGAAAGGAGAATGAATGAAAAAAGAAAAAAAAATGTAAAAAAAAAAAAAAAAAAAAAAAAAAAAAAAATGAAAATAAGTCATCGCAACTATAAGGTGACAATTATAGCCAATGTTCTATATTATATATGAAGAAGAAGAAAGAAAGTTATGTGATATGTTGTTAGTCAATGTTCTAAGTATGAAGAATATTGTTATGGTGAATCGATGTATTGATATGTGAAAGTTCAAAGAATAGAAAGTTTGTAACTATAATCATTTACGGGTTTGTGGTTAGTTCGGTAACTAGCAACAATGGGACTTAGACTTGACTTTATTTTTCTTTTATAACCAATTTCATAAATACTCCCATGCCTTATCCCTACCCTTACCAAATTACTTTATTCGTTGTTAGCTTTCGAGCATCCGGATATAGTGATGGCTTTGTGAAAATATGTAGTGCATTAATATTTTAGTGACCATCCGGTTTTTGAGTGATCGATTGACGCGCCAACGATCTAGTGTGTATTTTGGTGACCATCCGTTATGTGAATAGCGCGCCAGCAATCCAAGATATGCCCTAGTGACCATCCGTTGTTCGAGTAAATCAAGAATTCGCGCTAGCGATCTAATATGTTCTTGTATGAGATATTTCAACATAAGTCTGGTACAACCTCGAAGCCTATACATTACAACCCGAATAAAAGACCTCTTTAGATGTTTACACTTGGCGCTTACGCCACGTCGGTGGAGTTTTGTTTCTTGTACAAGCCTATGGTAATAAACAGATCATGACTGAGCAATGAGTGTGATTTCTCTTATATATACTCCACTACCTAAATAAATGAGTGATTGAGTGAATTATACTTCGTTTCTTTTTCGTGAGGTGTTTAGAAATGTTACTCAAGCAAGAAAATCTATGGGTATTGTCATACATCTCGGTTTTTCACCATAACGCTTAAAAATGATGAATCGTATCTTATACTTGTAAATTGGTAGATTTGCATCATAATTTTTATAATCATTTTTCATGCACAATGTGGGATCTATTTTTCTTAATATTTGCTTGAGGGCAAGCAAACCCTTAAGTGTTGGGGAGTTTGCGCTCATTTTCTCTTTTATTTAAAAAATATATATATATATATATATATATATATATATATATATATTTTTTCGATATTTCAAAAAAAATTCAAAATTTTTAAAATTTTCTTTTCGTTTTGTCATTTAGGTATGAATTTCTATTTTTCTTTTTCTAGATTTGCTTGATGGCAAACAAAGTTCAAGTGTGGGGGAATTTGATAACGCTCAAATTGTACATGTTTTTAGGAGCGTTATCGTGGATTTTATGCATATATATTGATCACTTTTATGAACTTATGGTACTTAATGAAGTATAATTTCTATTTTAGGTTCATGGAAGCTCAAGACAAAGAAAACCAAGAAAAAGACGAAGAAACGATCAATAAACGAAGATTTATGCATATACGAAGAATTCCCGACAAAAGCGAGTCTCTTGGAGTATATTCGAGAAGATAAAGTCATGAATTTGTCACTCCAAAGACTCAAAAATAAAGCACAAGAGGGAAAACGAGAAAAGAAATGAAGAAAAGAAGCTAAAACGAAGAAATAATGGAAGACTCGTTGTTCCCGACACACCTCCACGATTTTGGCCATAATTTGAGCATACGAAATCGGATTTTGATGATTAAAGCGGCCACGGAACCGGGAGAGAAGGATCTACAACTTTTGTGTTTATCATTTCTAGTGAAAATGCTCCATCCGATCGGTATTGGCCCGCAACCGATTCGGATAGAGCTAACTTTTTCATCCATCCGATCGGTATGGTCCCGTATCCGATCGGATGGACCAATCTGACCTCTCCAAGTCATTTTTAATGCTTATTTAAGTATCATTAAGCCACAAGTCCGATCATGTCTCACTAATAACTCAATTCCCTGTCATTTTTATGACACTTTGAGGACAAGTTACTTCTCAAGCTTAAATACAACCCTTTGGCCATTTGTGTGAGACCAATCTCATAACTATCATATCAATCTCTTAACCAAACCTTAAAACCTCACAAAAACTTCTCTCACCACCCCTCACCCTTTTCCAGAGGTGTTGGGGGGTTGGTTTAACCCTCATCTCAGTTTGCAAGGCTAGGACAAAGAAGAACCAATCAAACAATCCATACATCTCCATCAATCCTTGCTACCAAACACCCTCATCTTTTGTTATATGTTGTTAGTTGAGATTTCCAGAAGTTATGGGTTGTAATAGAAGTCTTTGGCTTAGTAATGGGCTATGGAACATTGGAGGATTCATGTGTGAATCCTAGGACTTTGTATTTCATCTTATGAACTTTGGTATCTTCTCTTTTAATATTAAGCATGTTTGGTTCTATGATTGTGTTGATGATGTGATTATTCTTATGTGCTTTGTCTTGTGAATGATGTACTTAATACTTGTTTGGCTCATATGATAACTTGTGATAAATGGATGTTTGGATATTTGTAGTGTTTGTTTGGAATATGATGATAACATCATATTTGGTTAAATTGGAACTTGTCTTGTTTATTGTCTTGATTAATCATTGTTGAGTCTAAATGTCGAAAGGGTTCTCAATAGTGGTTGATTTCAATTCATTAGTCGATGAATGTTTTGGTCTTGTACTTTGTGACGATTGTATGAGAAACTTAATAAATATAACAAGTGAAAGTTTAATTTAGATTAAGGGTCGAAAGGCATCTTTTGAATATGTGTTCTAATCATTTTTCAAGTAAATGGAACTTCACGAATTAATAACATCAAAGTCTAAAGTTCGAAAGGATTCTTTCTTGTTATAGGCATAAGGCTCATGACATGACCATTTAATTGAGGCTTATACATATTTGATTTATAAAACACTAAATTATTATTGGTTCTAAAGATCGTAAGGATTACTTTTGATAATATGTTTTCCAAACTAACCATCCTAATATCCATGTGATCATTTGTCCAAACATGTATGTTCTTTGTGTGATTGTTCTTATATTGCTTTTCTTGTTGGTTTGATCCGTGACAATCATAACCATCAACTTGTTACTTGCTTAAACAAACAAATGACACTTGAGTGCAACCAAGTCTCTTGGGACGACCTTGACTTACCAACCCCAATACTACATATGACTAGGATATACTTGCCCGAATGTGTTCCTAGTTAATCGGTAATTCTTGTTTATAAATTTAAAGCTTCGATGGAGCGCATCAAGCCCATAAGAATAACGGTGCGCTAGAATAAATCATCATTGTGCGAGCAGCTTCCACAAGAGTTCTATTTCTTCTTTCAACTACCCCATTCTGCTGTGGAGTTCTAACAACGGATGTTTGATGTGTGATTCCAACATCTTCAAAATAAGATCGTAACTCCTGATTTGTGAATTCTGTGCCATTGTCTGTTCTTACAATCCTTACTGGAGCTTGAAGTAGGACTTAAATACGCTTCAGAAAGGTGATGGTGATGATGATGATGCCTGGTGCTTCGTCTTTTGATCTCAGAAACTTTACCCATGTATATCTTGAATAGTCATCGACGATAACAAGAATATACTTATTCCCATTTATGCTTTCAACTCTCATTGGGCCACATAAGTCCATGTGCAACATATGTAACTTTGCTTCCGAACTAGGTACGGTTTTAGGTTTATATGATGCCCTTTTGCTTTTTCCTTGTTCGCATGATGGACATAAGTGATCATTGGTTTATTTGAACTTAGGAAGTCTGGTGACGATGTTGTCTTTGGCAAGTTTATTGATGTTATCGAAATTAAGATGGGATAATCTTCTATGCCACAGCCAGGACTTTGTTCTGCATGCTCTTGTCATAAGACAAATTGGTGATGAAGAGGCCATTTGGTTGATGTCGATAGCGTATAGGTTGGTGCCACGATTCCTAGTTAAGCGATCATTTCCAACCAAATTTCTAACAAAGCATGTCTTTCTCCTAAACGCAACATCTAAATCTGCATCACAAAACTGCCCAACTGAAAACAAGTTGTATCCCAACTCTTCGACATAGTAAACTCGAGTGATCAAGTAATTCCCAAATTGAAGATCTCCATAACCCAGAATAGCTGCTACATGATCATTTCCAAAGCGTACAGTTCCCATGAATTTCCAGACGAAATTGATCAGCAGCTTTAGATTCCCGGTCATGTGCTTGGACAAACCCGAGTCGACGATCTAAAGACATATTTCAATAACCTACGAAGAACAGAGGAGTTTGTATTTGGAAACCGTTTAAAATTTGGTTCCATGGGGTTAGGGATAAAATCCAGATCACACTCATAGAAAGTTTTTACTGGTTCAATTTGAACAGCTTTCAATTTGCCATTCTGGAGTATGAACTCTCTACCCGTTGGTTTCCATACACAATACTTAAGATAGTTCCTAGGCATTTGACTACTAGTGGTTGACCTAAATCGTGCAATTAGTCTTCTTATAGATCTAGATCTAGCACTAGTTCCTTTTGGAACGTTCTTCTGTTCAGGCGTAACATTTACATTTTTAGAAACATAATCATCACAAACATCATTAGATAAACATTTCTTGCTCATTAAACAAACAGAGTTATTACATGCATTAGAAACAATATTTTGACATTACATTTAGATGACATATGTCTCTTATTACAAAGCGATAAATTCCTAGAGTGTTCTTCTACTTCGTCAACTTTATTCTGGCATCTACTCTTAGAGACAGACGAGAATCTATTGTTTCTTGTATTGCTTCTAGGCTGTAGTCTGCTGCTCCTAGAGGTGCTTTCTAATCCTGTAGAAGGTAAGGCACACGCATTAGGATTTATATTGTTGTCCTTATAAGTTGTTTTAGCATTCCTAGACTCTTTTGGATGATCTTTTACGCTCGTGTCGTTTGTCCCATATTTTTTAGATGTGGTGGCAGACGCAATAGTGGGACTAATCTTATAAAGGCCAGGTGCTATCACTTTTGGTGTTTCGACAACCGCTTTTCCTTTATCAACATTTGTTACTTTTGGTTTCGGTAAGGGTTGTGGAGTGACTGGTCTTGTGAAATCATTTTTCACATCGACTTTTGGAACATATTGAGAAATCGACATTTTTGGTTTAACAACCGGTTTTGAAGTATTTGGTTTGTCCAAAGTCGATGGTTTAGCAAACTTAATGTCCACACCTTCCCTTTTTGACTTTCCAGCTGAGCCCTCAAAAGATCATTTTGCTCTTTCATGTTCTTGAAGGCATGCTGTAATACCTGAAATTCAGATAACCTGTAAAACGACTAAATTACCCCTGAAAACCTAAAACCTAAATAAATAACTTATAAAATTCTGAAACAATTCCAAACTTCTGAAAACAATCTACATATCTAGTAAATTAATTTCTGGGACAACATTATATCACTTTGAATGTCCAAAAAGTATTAATTCACATACACTTATATATATATCCGAAAATAATTAAGTAAAATTAATTATATTTTGTAAAACCATTTTAGTTAAGATAATTATCAAATAAACTAGGAAAATATATCAAAAACAATACAATCCTAATTCTTGGCAAATTGTGGGCCGAAAATCTGATCCATGCCCCCTCCTAAGTCGGTTTAATAAGGATAACAACAAACCATATTATTTTGTAAAACCCTAAATAGCCGAAACCCTAATTTTTGACACAAACAAATCGACCCAACCTCCATACGATTTTCTGGACTTGATCAAGCAATTTTCTGGAGTTCATTGAGGTGTAAAAGAGCTACAAAAAATAGGAGTTCAGACGTTGGAGCCTTGATTCGATCGTGGTACCCTTTCTTGTTCGATCTATTGTGTACGAGAGGTACAAATCCTTACGACTAATCCTTACGTTCTAATATTAATCTAGCATTTTTCTAGTGATCCTTAGGTTGTATATAACTCAGGAAAAATGATAAACACGAATCATGCAAGCTTAATTAAGCGTACGAAAATAAAAGAGATAAAACACACTTAATTCCCAAATATTGTTATACGAATTTTCTGGGTTGTAACCATAATTTTTACATGTTCTATGATGATAATATAAGCCTAGAAAAATAACCATGTGATTTGTAGAAGCTCAGAATAATTGATCATGAATTGTTTTAAATCGGATTATATGAAAAATAAAGAAAAATTAGGAAGAAACCCTAGAACGAATTAGGGTTAGGGTTTATGTTGTTAGATCTGGTGTAATTAATTCTAATAATGATTGAATAACGATGGTTTAATGATTGGGACAAATTAGGGTTTGGTTTTAGAATAAAAAGTGCAATTCGATTGGTTTTTTTAAAAGTATAAGGGTATGTTTTGCCAATTTTGAAACTTCTGGGATATTTTTGTAATATTATATAAGTCAATAGGAATGTGGGAAAAATATAACTTGAGGGTCCTAAGTGTAAATATTGCAAGAAAATGAATTAATTGTATTTGCAAGGTACGAATTGTAATTAATTAAAATAGAGGGATTAAAAGTGTAAATTCTGGAAACTTGAAGTTATACTGTGTAAATAATGTCATTAAGGGAGTAATGTGTAATTTTGAGTATTTATGGGCTTGATATGTAATTATAAATAAATTATGATTTAAATTGTAAGTTTTGTAAAGTTAAGGGACCAATTGTGTAATTACTAAATTCTGAGGGGTCTAATTCGTACTTCATATAATTCTGAGATTATGTTCTGTAACTTTATAAAATAAGGTGCTTGTTTGGTAAATATGAATTTTATTGGGATTAAATCATGAATTATGTAAATGTGGGGTTTATTTTGTAAATTATATAACTAAGGGGTATAAAATGTAAATTGTGAAACTTAAGAGATTAAAATTTCATTCTGAATAAAGTGTGTATTAAATCAATAACTTAAAGTATTTTCATGTTAAACCTTTGAATCTAATGAATTTACAATTATAACCCTAAACTATGTATACTTGTCATAATTAACCCTAAACTTTTGTAACTGATAAAATGTACCTTAATTCCATAATAATCTTGAAATAAGGACTTAACCTAATCTGGGATACTGATATCTTACTAAATATGGAAATCTGTTAATTATAGAAAGTTACTAAATCTAGAAGGTTACTAAAAATAGAAAGTTACTTAAAATGGAAAGATAACTGAAAACCCTTTTGAATTTCTGTCTTCTACTCCATTAGGTTCGAGGAAGGAGTAATTTGATCCTTGTCATTTGCTATCCTTGTGTTCTGCAATTAAGGTACAGATATTCTGCCCTTTTTCAGTAAGGGTTTTCATTCCCATTTCTTTCAGCTTTTCATTTTCCTTATTAGGATTCCCTATACCATTGCTATGTTCCCTCCTGTTTGTGAACTTTTGATGTGATCTTGTTTGAACCTTTTGCCATGTACCCTTAAGATATGACTTTTGATTATTTGATAGTACGCCTGACTTTTGACCTACAGTTTGATATTACGAGCCAATCACTAGGCATGAGGGTTTCATGTCCATGTCATTGACGCACCTCTGACATGACTCTAGGGCAGGAGAGTGATGACCTGTTCCGTCCCTTATTTATTATCTGCTATGGTCATTATGATTATGATTATGATTATTGATTTGTCTGCGGGGGCGTATGGGTGCATCCTAGATTTGACCTGTTATATGTATATGTTATTTGTTTATTGTTATATTTATCTGGTGACTGATGGTGTGTGCGATACACGTCTTTCACATATCTGGGAGCTAGCTACTCTATTTGGTTACATTTGAGATGATGTGATTTGGTTTGTTTCTGGGCTCGTGGTGGATTGCTGATCCTTTTATTTCTTTTATTTCCTTTCTTTTCATTCCATCATTATTATATTCTTTGTCTATACCTTATGTTATTCCATTTGCACTATACCATGTATGCTCGTTTTCTTTTGCTTTCGTTTCCGTCTATTATATATCTGTTCACTGAGCTTTTTAAGCTCAGCCGCGTTTCTTTTTCCCGCGGCAGGTTTAGTTGGAAGCTGGGTATGAGTGAAGAGACTTTTGGACTTAGAAGACCTTGATAGTTATTTTGAAGTAGAGTCTTGTAGAAGGATTTGCATTTGCAGACTTAGTATTTAGCTTTTGTTTCCTTTGTAACCTTGTAAATTTCAGAATTTCATTGTAACCCTTGAGAACCTTTGTATTATTGTTGATGTATGCTTTGTTTGATCTGATATGAAACCATTATTATGACATCTTTACCCTTATCGGGTTGGGGTGTTACAATTTATGGTATCAGAGAGACAGGCTGCGATTCGTAATACATTTACCCTTGACCTGTGTAAGTTAGGACCACTAAGTTTTCCCTGTAGGCGCTCGTAAGACAACCTTTGAAAATTGCTTTAAGATTTTCCCCATAGGAACGTAAGTTTTGACCGGTGAGGATTTGGGTAGACATTAGGATTCTGTTTTGTCTTTCCATTCGTGCTTATTCTGCATATTTCGTTAATCATTTTCAAAATCATTCAGACGCATGGCACCTCCAGCACGCACCAAGTACCGTTGGGCAACTGTTTTCGCTACTGGCCGAAAAAGGATTGGTAAGTTGAGAAGGACTCACAGGAGGATTTTGATCCCTGCTAGTATGTGGCCATGCCGGATTGAAGAAAGGATGACCATGGTAAATATAAGTGGAAGAGAGATACATCTGCACGAGACGGAGGTAACCGATGGAAACGGCTTCGTGACTAGGTACCCGGGAAGGTGTCCCAAGTTCATAGAAGAAGGAGGAGTAGTGCGGGCTGAGCCTCCCAATTTGTATGGATTTATGGACGACGTAGGAGATGAAGGAAGGAACTCTGAGGATGGTTTTGCGAGACGACCACTGCAATAGCCTGAGGGGAACCGAAACGGATGGCTTAGCGAAGAAGATGAAGTGGAATCGGACTTGGAGTCCACCGCGAGTAACGCGATCTAGGCATAGAGATAGAGCTCGAGTCATGTGTGTTATTATTGTTTAGAATTTTGTCTTAGGTTTCTTTTGGCATTAATATTGTACGGATTTCGTTGGATTATGGGGTTTTCCCGAGTATTTAATAATAAGGCTTGAGCAATTTATGGAATAATTCATGTGTGATATGTGTGTATCATGACTCTCAACCTTTTAGGTCTGTCAAGCTCATCTCGGCTATGAAAGCCAGAACTTTGATTTCCCAGGGTTGCCTTGGTTTTCTGGCATCCATTAAAGATACCCCTTTAGAAATCCCTAGTATTGAAGTCGTTCTAGAATCCATTCCATGCACCAATGAATGAACCTCATATTGAGAGTTATTGGGCAACCTGAGTTTTCTGAACATAATTCCTGATTGGACCACCAAACTTTCCACCGGAGTGTGAAGTAAGATTTGACATGATATCGAAATATTGTCTAGTCACCAAGCGAATGTGTCTTTCAGATGTGTCCGAAATCATACCTGTTGGATTGAGCAATCGGGAAGAGCAGCAACCGAAGACCAAGAAGTGAGTTTACTTAAGTGTATTCCTGGGCGTGTTTTAGTTCCGTTTGCGATGAAGAAGAATGATGACTGGAGACATGTATCGACTACAGGAAGCTGAACCGTAATACTATTAGGAACCAATATTCCTCCACCCTGAAACGATTATGTGTTTGTTTAAATTCAGAGCGCGAAGTTTCCTTCTGATGAATTGAGTCTATTCTTGGAATCGACCCCCATATTCTTAAACGATTACTATGACGGTTAGTGACGCTAATGGTATTAGCTAAAGCTCTGACTGTTCAGGAGAATTGAAACCTTTTGAACTTTGCAGAAGAATTATGGAAGATGTTTGCAACTTATGATACCATTGAGAAATTTCGTGAACAGAGAGAAACAGCTTAGATTGATTTAGAATGGAGTTTGGAAAAGTTGAAATAGAAATTAGCTTCTATACCCTCCGGCGGAACAATTTTAGGATAAATCAGAAAGAGACTCGGTTATATTCCCTTATAGCACAGAAGGTTTTTCGTATACATTAGGACAGCTAGAAGCAATAATTCACTGCATGACCTGGAGTTGACAACAACGGCGGCTACCTGAAGAGTGAAGACGTTCCTCACAAAGCAGAAGTGTGGGCGATACAGAAGAAGAAAATCTAGTCAAGACGGCGAACCTGGAGTTGAATAAAGACATGCAGCCTAACTTCCCTATTCATCTTGGTTTTACCAAGATGAATTGAGAGCGGAAGCAGACTGGATGATGAAGGACTTGAAGATCGTGCCAGAAAATTACATTACCCCATCACATTACAAGAAGAACTGCAGAAGGCTTGATGAACCAGGCACATGTACACGATTTTGTTTCACTTCCAGATTGATGGACAAACGAAGACAGATTAACCGGACTTGAAGATAATTGGATGTGTTGAATAAACGGATTTTAGAAACAGACCCTTTATGTTTGGAAGAATTGATTTGATCGAAGATATTGAGGACAAATTTCCACTTCCGTTGAATCACTTAAGTTTCGTTATATAGTAAGAAGATCCTCTCGTGATTTAAGTTTCCCTAGAAGCATTTCTGTTCGTGTTTATTTTTTTCGTGTGTTCAGTGATAGCTTTGTCTTTAGAGATTTTGGTGAATGGTGGAAGATATGATGTTGTGATGGCGTGCCTCACTTTTGCTAAGCAATCTGAGGTTGTGATACCCTTGCGAATAGTTTTGTTTTCTCCCTTGACTATGGAATTCGATTTTGTTGACCTCGAGACTGTAGAAGTACTAGGTGGATTAAGATAGGCGGTTTTGATTTCGACTTGAGATAAAGTATGACCATCATGAGGGCCTATTTATATGATGCCAGTATTATGATGTCTGGCCAACGTGATAATACTTACATCATATAACGTGCGCTTGTTGTGGGCATAGGATATCTTGGGGAATACCTAAAAAGTTTAGATTTTGAATCCCCGTTGGATTATCCGTGATTAGTGGGACTTTAGGTTCATTCTACCTATGCGTAGACTCTATTTTCGTTCCTTTGATATCTGGATAAGTTTGGAATCTCGTTTCGCATTCTGTTGACCTCAGCTATAAATCTTAGATTCCTATAAATCTCTTTTCTGTTGATACAATTAGTTTGATTTGAACTCTTGTTCGTATTCCATAGGAGATCCTAAAGATTCACTTATCATCCATTTTATGATATATGGACCCTCCGATCAAATTAAATTAATGTCTTCTTCTGAGAAATTTGAACCCACTTTGTTTTGATTCGAGTCATGAGAAATAAAGTTATTGCATTCGTAAAGATTCTTTGGAGGAATCACCCGGAGCGTGAGGCTACCTGGGAAACCGAGAAATCGATGCGAGCTAGTTATCCGCAATTCTCGTTCTAGTCTGGTATGCCTTTGTTTTGTTTTCCGCTCTCTTTTCTTTTGCTTCCTGCAAATTTCGAGGACGAAATTTTTTGTTAGTGGGGAAGAAGTTGTAATACCTGAAATTCAGATAACCTGTAAAATGACTAAATTACCCCTGAAAACCTAAAACCTAAATAAATAACTTATAAAATTCTGAAACAATTCCAAACTTCTGAAAACAATCTACATATCTAGTAAATTAATTTCTGGGACAACATTATATCACTTTGAATGTCCAAAAAGTATTAATTCACATACACTTATATATATATCCGAAAATAATTAAGTAAAATTAATTATATTTTGTAAAACCATTTTAGTTAAGATAATTATCAAATAAACTAGGAAAATATATCAAAAACAATACAATCCTAATTCTTGGCAAATTGTGGGCCGAAAATCTGATCCATGCCCCCTCCTAATTCGGTTTAATAAGGATAACAACAAACCATATTATTTTGTAAAACCCTAAATAGCCGAAACCCTAATTTTCGACACAAACAAATCGACCCAACCTCCATATGATTTTCTGGACTTGATCAAGCAATTTTCTGGAGTTCATTGAGGTGTAAGAGAGCTACGAAAAATAGGAGTTCAGACGTTGGAGCCTTGATTCGATCGTGGTACCCTTTCTTGTTCGATCTATTGCGTACGAGAGGTACAAATCCTTACGACTAATCCTTACGTTCTAATATTAATCTAGCATTTTTCTAGTGATCCTTAGGTTGTATATAACTCAGGAAAAATGATAAACACGAATCATGCAAGCTTAATTAAGCGTACGAAAATTAAAGAGATAAAACACACTTAATTCCAAAATATTGTTATATGAATTTTCTGGGTTGTAAACATAATTTTTACATGTCCTATGATGATAATATAAGCCTAGAAAAATAACCATGTGATTTGTAGAAGCTCAGAATAATTGATCATGAATTGTTTTAAATCGGATTATATGAAAAATAAAGAAAAATTAGGAAGAAACCCTAGAACGAATTAGGGTTAGGGTTTATGTTCTTAGATCTGGTGTAATTAATTCTAATAATGATTGAATAATTATGGTTTAATGATTGGGACAAATTAGGGTTTGGTTTTAGAATAAAAAGTGCAATTCGATTGGTTTTTTTAAAAGTATAAGGGTATGTTTTGCCAATTTTGAAACTTCTGGGATATTTTTGTAATATTATATAAGTCAATAGGAATGTGGGAAAAATATAACTTGAGGGTCCTAAGTGTAAATATTGCAAGAAAATGAATTAATTGTATTTGCAAGGTACGAATTGTAATTAATTAAAATAGAGGGATTAAAAGTGTAAATTCTGGAAACTTGAAGTTATACTGTGTAAATAATGTCATTAAGGGAGTAATGTGTAATTTTGAGTATTTATGGGCTTGATATGTAATTATAAATAAATTATGATTTAAATTGTAAGTTTTGTAAAGTTAAGGGACCAATTGTGTAATTACTAAATTCTGAGGGGTCTAATTCGTACTTCATATAATTCTGAGATTATGTTCTGTAACTTTATAAAATAAGGTGCTTGTTTGGTAAATATGAATTTTATTGGGATTAAATCATGAATTATGTAAATGTGGGGTTTATTTTGTAAATTATATAACTAAGGGGTATAAAATGTAAATTGTGAAACTTAACAGATTAAAATGTCATTCTGAATAAAGTGTGTATTAAATCAATAACTTAAAGTATTTTCATGTTAAACCTTTGAATCTAATGAATTTACAATTATAACCCTAAACTATGTATACTTGTCATAATTAACCCTAAACTTTTGTAACTGATAAAATGTACCTTAATTCCATAATAATCTTGAAATAAGGACTTAACCTAATCTGGGATACTGATATCTTACTAAATATGGAAATCTGTTAATTATAGAAAGTTACTAAATCTAGAAGGTTACTAAAAATAGAAAGTTACTTAAAAGGGAAAGATAACTGAAAACCCTTTTGAATTTCTATCTTCTACTCCATTAGGTTCGAGGAAGGAGTAATTTGATCCTTGTCATTTGCTATCCTTGTGTTCTGCAATTAAGGTACAGATATTCTGCCCTTTTTCAGTAAGGGTTTTCATTCCCTTTTCTTTCAGCTTTTCATTTTCCTTATTAGGATTTCCTATACCATTGCTATGTTCCCTCCTGTTTGTGAACTTTTGATGTGATCTTGTTTGAACCTTTTGCCATGTACCCTTAAGATATGACTTTTGATTATTTGATAGTACGCCTGACTTTTGACCTACAGTTTGATATTACGAGCCAATCACTAGGCATGAGGGTTTCATGTCCATGTCATTGACGCACCTCTGACATGACTCTAGGGCAGGAGAGTGATAACCTGTTCCGTCCCTTATTTATTATCTGCTATGGCCATTATGATTATGATTATGATTATTGATTTGTCTGCGGGGGCGTATGGGTGCATCCTAGATTTGACCTGTTATCTGTATATGTTATTTGTTTATTGTTATATTTATCTGGTGACTGATAGTGTGTGCGATACACGTCTTTCACATATCTGGGAGCTAGCTACTCTATTTGGTTACATTTGAGATGATGTGATTTGGTTTGTTTCTGGGCTCGTGGTGGATTGCTGATCCTTTTATTTTTTTTATTTCCTTTCTTTTCATTCCATCATTATTATATTCTTTGTCTATACCTTATGTTATTCCATTTGCACTATACCATGTATGCTCGTTTTCTTTTGCTTTCGTTTCCGTCTATTATATATTTGTTCACTGAGCTTTTTAAGCTCAACCGCGTTTCTTTTTCCCGCGGCAGGTTTAGTTGGAAGCTGGGTATGAGTGAAGAGACTTTTGGACTTAGAAGACCTTGATAGTTATTGTGAAGTAGAGTCTTGTAGAAGGATTTGCAATTGCAGACTTAGTATTTAGATTTTGTTTCCTTTGTAACTTTGTAAATTTCAGAATTTCATTGTAACCCTTGAGAACCTTTGTATTATTGTTGATGTATGCTTTGTTTGATCTGATATGAAACCATTATTATGACATCTTTACCCTTATCGGGTTGGGGTATTACACACGCTCATACGACAGTTTGTCATACTTGCATTCCTCGGTTTTTAGATTAAGTTGTTTAAAATATGACACATTTTCTTTTTCAAGTTTAATAAGAGCATTTTCATATTTTGAAACCATTACGGAGGTCTCAGCTCACAGTCTTTCATCGTCTTTAACATAATATGTTTGCAAAATAATGGACATAATATCGGTAGACAAAACTCCTTTGAAGAGAGAGTCATTTAGGTTTTCCAAAATTTTACACTGTTCAAAACATTCATTAGCCTCCTTAACCAGGGATTTGTGGTCTTTGACAAAGTCAGCTGTTTCTTTCAAAAATGCTTGTTCAAAATGAATTACCCTCGCATTGATGTTATTCAATGGAATAGTAATTTCGGTTTCAAACACCTTTTTCGTTTCTGCATGAAAGCTGGAATGCCAGTTGTTAATACTGATAGTAGTTTTAGACTTAACAATCCCTTGAAGTGTTTCAATTCTCTTTTTAACGTCATCTAGAATTGTTCTAGCATCACTTGTGTTAAAAGGATTGTTTGATGACATTTGTTCCATGTTTGAAAGGGTTTTAGAGACAACTTTTTGTTTTGAAAACAGTTTTGTAACAACTGGTTTTTTGGAAAAATTTGGTGTTTGTTTTTTAGGGACAAAATTAACTCCAGGGGGTATGTTGAGTTTGTTGTAATCAATTGGTTTTATCTCTGGGTTATTTTGTTTCATTTTAATTCGACTCTCTTCAACAAGTTCTATTGTTTCCTCAGAATCACGAACAACGGGAGGGTCATGTTTAGCATATATTATATTTCCATTGTACAAAATATTCTGTTCTTTCTGAGCTTTCTTGAGAGTATAAGGATTTTCACAACCGATAGCCATTTTCTTCATTGTATGTAAAAACGGATTTGGATCTTTAATAAGCATATGAATGGTTTGACTTGAATGCCCCGTTTTCACAAGCAAATCTTCCAACTTTTTTATTGTTTCTTGTTTCTCAATGATTTCATCAAGAAGATCGTTTTCTCGTTTTGAAAAATCTGCTTTCAACTGTTTCTTTTCTTTTTCAAGATCAGAACAAGTTGATTTTTGTTTAGAAAGTTAGTTTTTCAAATCAGAAATTTCCGCGTTCAAGGATTTTATTTTCATGTGTGAATTAACATCAAGTGTGTCAAACTTGATTTGCAATTGTTTTTCCCTTGAAACGGAATTTTGATAACCAGTTTCTAAGTCTGACTGTCATTTTTTATGAAACTCAAAAGCTTTTTCATTTTCCTTATACCTCTCAAGCTCAGCGGTCATTTTCACATTTGCGGCCTTAACATCGCGATTGACCTTTTTTACTTTCTCAATTTCAATTCTACAATTATTTAATAATGATTCAAAGAGAGCGCGTGTTTCCTCATCATGCTTAGCATGCTTTGAAACTGAGCCTCCATTATGATTCATATCTGGAGTTGCCAAATCAATATTGCTACTACTCGGCATGTCCAGGTATGTATTATAAGTGGGTGCTGGAGTCTCAGAATGATGTTCCTCATGAGGAGACATATCAAATATATCATTATTGTGGCATGTATTGAATAATGGTACCTCAGATATTGCATTGGTGTCATAAACAGGAGGTGTGTCAGAGTCCGTGTTGTACTTAGCCTCCTGAAGATTTGCCATAAATATGTAGTTCGCATCGATGTCCTCTCGGTCTTTCATGTCATCCATAAGAGCCATAAAATCATTTTCCTCAGCAGACAACTGAAACCTTGCTTCTTCCTTTTGTGCCAACAGCAATGCTTTCTGCAGATAAGCTGGATCTTTCTTTTTCGGCTTAGTAGGACAGTTCCTTGCCATATGACCTACACCCTGATAGTTGAAACACTTTATCAGATTACCCTGATTCACATTTACATAATTCTCGATAACTCGAGCTGCAACATTCCCAATCTGATTACCCACTGTTTGATTTCCAACATTTTGACCCTTCTGATTTCCAACAAACTGACCCATCTGATTCCCTGCATACAGACCCAACTGATTCCTTGCATATTGTCCTGCATTCTGCATGTTCTGATTACCCATCTGAAATCCAGTAGCATATCCTTGCTGATTCCTAACCATTTATCCTCGTTGACCCATATTGAAACTCGGCTGAACAATCTGCCTGTTGCGAGTGGTCGATGAAATCATTTGGTTGTTGTTGGTTGATGTAGAATAGCGTCCTTGGAATGCCTTTTTCAAATAAGCAAATGCTTGTGTCAAAGCAGTAGTAGATTCATCATTTTCAGTGAACTCTGGTTCTTGGAATTATGGATATTGTTGTTGTGGAATAACTTGTTGTTGTTGTGGGTAGAATTGTTGTTGTAGGATGATAGCAGTTTGTTGTTGCATGTAGTTTTGAGTTGAATATGAAGATTGTTGATGCGGTATGTATACTGGTAAAGGTGTCGGTGTGTTAGCAATGAGTGTGAGAGGATCATGATTCTTTGCCAGTCTTTCTTTCCTTACTTCATTAGCCTCAGCTTGGTTTTGCTTCAGAAAATCGTAGAGCTAATCATAATTCACCTGATGCAAATCCTTTGTTTGGTTGACAATAGTGACATATCGTCCCCATTCTTCTTGAAGATTGTTGATGAACTTTATGTTGCTCGCGATTGTTCTTGGTGTCAACTTGTTTCTGATTAGCTCATTCATTAAAGTGCAGAACCTGGTATAGTAGGATTCAATGGATTCACCAGGAGTGGATGTAAACTTCTCCCATTCAGTTAGTAGCTTGTTTTCAACGTCTTGTTGCCCAATTTTTGTTCCATGACATAGCCTCCTAACTCGTTCCCACATTGCATATGCAGTTTCACAGCTGTCGACTGCAGTGAAGATCTCTCGAGGTAATCCTAGTTGGATTAGGTGCATTGCTATATCATCAGCTGCGATATGCTTCCGGTCATCATCTGTGTATTCTGCTTCTGTTTGTTCACGAATGAATGGTAGAACAGGAGGTGTTACATTGGGATCTCCGGGATCTTGGATTTGTCTTGGCTTAAAGGTGCCCTGTTAAATGGATTGGAGCATGAGTTTACCATCAGTCTTGGTTTTGATGTAACGAAGCATGCGGCTTGTCCATGGAAGATACCCACCTTTTTCAAGCATAGGAGGACGGTTCTCTGCACCGACTGCATGGATATCTTGCTGAGTTGCCATTGATGTATGATAAAGTTGATCTTGGATCGGTTCAATGAAGTAGTAATGTATTAATTTAGTCACTTAATGATTGTATCTGTTACTTGGGAGATGAATACCAATCATCGTGTAGTAATTACAACAATTAAGAATCGTCCATATATAAATTACATGTGGTTTAGTTAATCTTCCACCATTCATTTACCTCCCATCATAGTTGTTGCATTTCACTTAAATATGTCTAAGCAATCTTCACAGAACATGGGCAAAGATGTTTCAGCACCAAACCGCCTATTGTTTCTGGGTGACCTTGATGTGGGTGTGACTGGGACCATCGTGGTGATGGTTTGCAGGATATGGGATGTCAATGCAATCACCAGACGCTATCTTAGCACAGACTTTGTAATTTCTGATTCCAAAGTAAAACATGCTCAATATTAGCATTTGATAAATAACCTATTTGGTTTTAATATTGTTCGACTGTATTGCATAACTCAATATTTGATAAATACCTTTGGTTCTAATGTTGTTTGACTATTTTGTAGGGAAGTTCCATTCATTGTACTGCAAGGAACCACATTGCTCATAATTTTATTAGGTTGAAAGAAGGGTCGGTTTATTCTATTAAAGACTTTGTGGTCAAACCCAATAAGGATGATTACCGTATTATGCAAAGGGATCCTTTCATGCTTGAATTTGATGGGGCAACAACGGCAAAGAAGGTGACTGTTAAGGATGCAGGTTTTGAAAGGTACCCTTTTGAGCTTCAAGATTTGGAAAACCTGGAAAGTACAGATAACAAGTATTTGGTTGGTAAGTTTTTGTTTTAATAATACTTTCGTCTTCTTTTGTTACTGTCGTTATGCATCCATTCTGATATGTAATTCATTACCTTACAGATGTAGCCGGTTACGTGACAAATCTGGGTAGGACAACTCAGCAAAAGTCTGGCTCTCGAGCCCTAGATTTTTACCTCGCAAATCAAAGGTTAGTATGTTGCAATAAACGATCCTGCGTACATATTATATATTACGTCTATCATTATAAATTACATCATAGATTGCAAATCTAATTTTAAGTTTTGGATACAGTGGGCAATCTGTAAGAGTGACGTTGTGGGGAAACTTGGGAGATGTGCTTATAGAAAAAAAGGCAAAGCATGCTGGCATGTGCCCGATTGTATTGACATCACTTAATGTCAAAGAGTACAACAGTACGTAATCTAACCATTATTACCAAATGTCACCCATAAAATAAATTATCAACATAACACATTACCTTTTATTTTTAACCTGCCAGACAAGCTTTATTTGTCAAGCAGCTCTTCCACAATAATTTTTGATGATCCTGAAATCCCTGCAATCAAGGCTCTTAAATCTGATATGAGGTAATCTGCTTTTATATGTATTTTATACCTGAATTGCTCCATACCTGCAGTATAGTAACATCACCTATGGTTGTGTACCACAGTTGTATGGAAATGAATAAGGTTGCTATGCCTGCTGACATTTCCATACCAAAGGATGGGACATTGGAGAACCTGCTACTCTGGGCCCGCAACCGCAAAAACAGTGTAAACTACAATTTATACATTTAACATTGTGTGATAATAACCAGATTCAATAATCTTATAAATAATCTATTTGTGCAGCCTTTGACCTACAACTGTATGGTTAGGATTGATGTTGTTAGGACTAGAAAGGGTTGGAATTCCCCGTCGTGCGGTGACAAGAAGTGTAGGAAAGGTGCTACCCGTAAACAAGGGAAATTTTGGTGTGATTCATGTAAGAAGCCCGTTTCCTACCCAGTTTTAAGGTAACGTTGCTTTATATAAAACCCAATTACAAACAATGTTACATACCGTATGAACCTAACCTGACGTGTGTGGGACCCTCTCAGGTATAGGCTTGAGCTTGATGTGTCGGACGGAACGGAATCTGTTGTTGTTGTGCTATTTGATGAGAGCGCGACGGAGTTGGTTGGGTGTTCAACTGAGTCAATAGTAGAATTGGGTGATGAGGTACATTTATATTGAGTAAATTAAATACGTACCATGTCATCTACTTACTATATTTTGCAGGTTTCTGAGGATCATCCGAATGTACCTCAGACGATATCAAACCTCATTGGTACCACACACATGTTTGAGTTGAGGTCCAACAGTTACTTTGAACATGGGACATTTGAAAGCTTCACCTGTTGGAAAGTCCATCCAACCCAAACAGTGGATGATGGTGCCGGTTCAAGCACACCTGTTGTTGCCTTGCCCGAAAAGAACACACCATTGAAGAGATTGATAAAGGACCCAACTGTGTCGACCCCACCCAAATTTGTTGAGGATAAAAATGACAAGAGGTTAGCTAACAGTTATCTGTTTTAAAATATCGTTAATAAGGGTAATTTTACATTAACATTTATTTTTTTTATTTACATCGAATCAGCTTGGTATTTGAAGACTCTGATGCTGAACTAACAACCGTTGAGTATGATGACCCAGACAGTGTTGAGGATGGCTGTGCACGTGACAAAAAAAAGCAAGAAAGCTTACAATTACCGAAGATGAATCCGAATGAATGGCATTCTGGAATAGTGATAACCGTTTACAAAATTAGTTAAATAAAAAGAGTTTTAAGTGTTTGTTTCGAACGATTCCAATTATGAAAAATTTGTATTACCATTCCAGCGAGTAAGAATACATATTATTTTAGTATTTACTTTCATTATGGTTTACAAATTATTTATCAATATCATTATATTCGATGTGTAAAATCTTTATATCTCAAATATGAACACTTTGAAGCCTGCCCTTATAACATCCTGAAGGTATGATTTTTAACGGAAATTATAATAATGTAAAAATAAAACATGCGATGCTTACTTGCAATAAACTGAAATATGTACCGACCACAATTGTTGTTTTCAAATTTGTTATTAAAAAAAAAAAAAAAAAAAAAAAAAAAAAAAAAAAAAACACATTTATGATCCACACCATTGAATGCTCATTCCAAAAACTCCTTATAAATAAATAATAAATTGACATGATTGGTGTGAAAAAAAAGAGTTACAACACCTGTTAATAAACGCAAGAAGTTTATGTTGAATATGAGTTACATAAACTTCTATTAAGTACGGGCATTGGTAAGACCTTTAAAAAACCTTCTATAGACAATACACCCATTATTCCAGTTGTTTGTGTCTGTATTAGCTAACAATTTACAGGATGTAATTGTAGTTGCGTTCCCTTATTATACGTCATACATGGAGCATCGGATATTAATATTGACACACAAAATATCCAATCCACCGCATCTTTTGTTTGTTTATATTGACATACAATGCTCAACATAGATGCGCATCCTGATCTTCCCATTGAATCCCGTTTGTTATTTCAAGGGTCTGACAAAATGTCTTACGCCAACATTTGCACAGACACTGTATAAATAGCAACAAGGATTTTAGGTAGAGATCAAAAGTCCCATCTATGTTAATATATGTCGGTTACACCTGACTAAGTAACTAAACTATGAATGTTTAAGCTTAATGTTTTAATCCAATTTATTCTTAACGCTATGTAAGTATTTGGTATGCAGGGTTCTTGAATTTGACAGTAACAATATAAAGATGGATGCATTCACAACAAGCATATGTTATCAACAGGTAAACGAACATATATTAACAATATGTAAAATTTATATTATAATGTACCTGTTGTTATTATATTGGCATAACCAAATATGTGATCACCCTTCCATTTATTACCATGATAAATATGTAATTTAAGGCAGGACAATCCAACAGCCTGATTTCCAAATATCTTTAATATTCATCTTCTCACATCCTCACCTATATTTGGAATCTGTTGTGAAAAAATAATAGTTAGCCTTTTTATAAGCAACAATGAATCATGGTGAGCGTAATTATATTACTTTATCTACAATTACACCATTATCTAATTACAATAACATGTGTGTTTATATTATATGTTCAGCTAATGATCATACCAGTAATCCATCATTGTCCAACATACTACACAATTCTGTGCACATAAAGTCACATACAATTATTGGTATGGATGGGAAAGTACAGAGTTATTGTGGTCTTAAGATTTCAGATATACCTGCACAAGAAACAGGTAACCAAAACACCCGTATGCTTTTTGATTCGTTTATAATTAATTAAACAATGTTTTAATTTCTGCATATTTAATCAGGAGTGGTGCCCCCCTCGGATAGTAACCAGATAGGTCTTACAGAACAACATACGACTTCTACTTTTATTAATCAGCCTACAGCAACCCGGAAGAGACCAAGAGGTAAGTTGTTTATCAAAATTAATAATTCCATGATTTATTTAATAAATAACATATTTACTACAATAATGGCTATTTAAGGTCGGCCTCGCATTCATGTATCCAAAAACATACTCAGAGGCGCAGCACGTACCTCTTCAGGTAATACATGTATCGATTAAAGATGATATTAGTATATAATAACTTATTAGTTTTGCATGTTATGCCTAAGAAGTTGCCATGTAGTGTTAGTGATCTTAACTAACCACATAATCTGATTGCAACTTATATGATTCATAAAATAACCAACTTATATAAAAATTTACCATTACTGACAATTCTTTAACTAGGTGTTCCTGTGTCCTACAATCACGTTGGGTCTCCATCTTATCAGTGCCGTAATTGTTCTGCAACTATGTGGTATGCAGAGAGATCATGCAAGGCCAAAACAATAGTGAATCCTACCTTTTCAATATGTTGTCAAGATGGGAAAGTGTTGCTTCCCAGATTCAACCAAACACCTCCACAATTAGACGAATTGCTCGATTATGAAGATTCTACGACGTCAAAGTTTAAAGACCAAATTAGAATATACAACGGCATGTTTTGCTTTACATCTTTTGGTGCAAGAATAGACCATTCAGTAAATACAGGAAGGGGATTATATACATTTAGGATTAACGGGCAAAACTATCATCGAATCGGGTCCCTTTTGCCAGCACCATGTGTACAACCCAGGTATGCACAGTTGTACTTCTTTGACACACAAAATGAAGCTCGAAATAGGATGGCTGCATTTGTTGATGGGGATGCAGGCGATAAGCTAGACGAAACGATAGTTACAAATTTGATGTCCATGTTGGACCACTATAGCGTAGTCACAAAGGCATTTCGAATGGCAAGAGATTGGTGTCATATACATGCTTCGGTAAACTTTGAACTGCTATTACTAAGCAAAAGGAGAGCACCAAGAGAATATAACGCGCCAACTGTAGCCGAGGTAGCTTTTTTAATTACAAATGATTTTGGTGATGTTATTTCTTCAAGATATATTGTTGTAAACAATAAAAATAGTGGTCCACAATGAATTTCAGAAATGAATCCATCATACATGGCATTGCAATATCCATTGTTGTTCCCCTTTGGAGAGGATGGATTTCATGAAAAGATACCTTATCATAACAATAAATGTTCAAGGAAAACTAATCGGCCATTTGTAACAATGAAGGAGTATTACGGTTATGTAATTCAGCAACGAAACAACCAAGGTAACACTTTGCTGAAAGGGGGACGACTGTATCAGCAGTATTTTGTCGATGCATACACGGCAGTTGAAGAACAAAGGCTTAAATGGACGAGGAGTAACCAAGATACATTGCGAGTAGACCTCTATCACAACCTTCAGGATGCTGTTACAAGAGGCGACACAGATGCAATGGGACTTGGTAAAAGAATAGTTTTGCCTTCAAGTTTTACCGGTGGGCCAAGGTATATAATGCAAAACTATCAAGATGCGATGGCTTTGTGTAGGGCATATGGAAATCCAGACCTATTTATCACCTTCACATCTAACCCAAAATGGCCTGAGATTGCTGAAATGCTTGCTACTTTCCCTGGCCAAAAACTACATGATAGGCCGGAGATAGGATCAAGAGTGTTCAAAATGAAACTTACTGAATTACTAGATGATCTGACCAAAAAACATGTATTTGGCGTCAGCCGTGCAGGTAACCAATACCATGTCATATGATCATTATTATTAATTTTATTAATCATTAGTAGTCAAAACTTATTCCCTAATAACTCTTATAATGCAGTCATTTATGTAATTGAATTCCAAAAACGTGGTCTCCCCCACGCACATATTCTACTGTGGCTTGAGGAAAACCAAAAATGCATGACACCAGCACAGATAGATGATATAATATCTGCAGAACTACCATGTCCGGTCAGCGATCTAGAAGGGTACAAAGTTGTTACCGAATTCATGCTGCATGGGCCCTGTGGTAGAGATGGGAAAAATGCACCATGCAACACAGACGGGAAATGTTCTAAAAAGTTTCCTAAAGCATTTTATGCAGAGACAATGGTAGATGAAGATGGATACCCCGTGTACCGCCGAAGGGACAATAAAGTGTATGCTGTGAAAGGTAAATTCACCTTTGACAACAGATATGTGGTTCCTCACAATCGTTATTTGCTGCTGAAATACCAAGCGCACATTAACGTTGAATGGTGCAATAGATCAAAGGCGATAAAGTATTTATTTAAGTATTTAAATAAAGGTCCAGATAGGGCAACGATTTTCATACAAGAAAATGTTGCAACCGGACAACATTTAATGTCTGAGAAAATAAATGAAGTTGATGAAATCAAAAGTTTTTTGAATTGTCGCTATTTAGCACCATGTGAAGCAATATGGCGATTATTCTCTTTCGACATTCACTACTCCTACCCATCCATTATGAAACTCAATTTCCATCTACCAAATCAAAATTCAATAACATTACGCGACTCGCAAAATCTACCAGCATTGCTTTAAAGGGAGGATATCAAAATCACAATGTTTAATGAATGGTTTGAGCTGAAAGAGCGAGATACCGATGCCAGAAAGCTAACTTATGCTGAAATACCAAAACACTATGTCTGGCATGAACAAAGTAAACTTTGGAAAAAACGGAAACAACAAAAAAGCATTGGTAGGATTTACTACTCAAACCCAGCCTCGGGTGAGCGCTACTACCTCAGAATGGTGTTGAACGTTGTAAGAGGGCCTAAATCTTTTAAAGAACTTATGACGGTTAACAAAAAACTATATGGGAGTTTTAAAGAGGTATGCTTTGCCTATGGTCTCCTAAATGATGACAAAGAATGGACAAACGCTATAACAGAAGCAAGATTTTGGGCATTAGGACCACAGCTGCGTGACCTTTTCAAGTATCCTGAGCTGGAATTAACAGAAGAACAAATTAAAAACTATTGCTTGGTAGAAATCCAGGAATTGCTAAATAGGAATGGGAGGTCTTTGTCAGATTTCCAAGATCTACCACGACCTGATCCAAAGCTACTAACAAACATGGACAACCGCTTGATCAGAGAAGCCCTAGATTTTGATATGAAAAAAAGCAAAATTGACCATGAACATCTTCATTCGTTGTTAAACCCCGAACAACGTCTGATATATGAAGAGGTTATTGAATCGGTACATAATAAGAAAGGCAAATTTTACTTTGTTTATGGGCCTGGGGGTACCGGGAAGACGTTCTTATATAAGACCATCATTGGGAGGCTAAGATCTGAACGAAAAATCATGCTGGCGGCCGCATCTTCAGGTATGGTGTTTTATTAATAATTTTTTATTTCTACATCATCTGATGCTTAAATTACAACAGTTATTTCAATTTAGACATACCAATATCCTAACTTGAACCCTTTCATTAGATTAGGGATAGCTTCGTTACTACTTCCAGGAGGGAGAACCGCCCATAGCAAGTTCGTCATACCATTAGAATTAATGGAAAATAGCACGTGTGGCATAAAACAAAACACGCACTTGGCTGAGCTTATGCAACAAGTCGAGCTGATTATTTGGGATGAGGCACCAATGACTCAAAAGTATGCATTTGAGGCGTTGGACAGAACTCTAAGAGATATATTGAGGTACTGGGATTCAGACAAACAGAATCAGATATTTGGTGGTCTTACGGTATTACTTGGCGGTGACTTTAGACAAGTTCAACCGGTTATCCCCAAAGGTAAAAGGCAGGAGGTGGTCAACGCGTGTATAAACCGATCTGATTTGTGGAAATCTTGCAAGGTTTTCACGCTTACAAGGAGCATGAGAGTAAACGAGTATTCTGCGAATGGTGCAGTCGATACACGAAAACAGAAATTCAATAAATGGGTTTTGGATTTGGGTGATGGGAATTTGCCATCTAAAAGAAAAGAAGGGGAAGGTGAGCCAACATGGATTGAGATTCCCGAAGATTTCATTATAAAATCAGGCAGCTGCCCTATCGAGCAGATTGTGCACGAAACCTTTCCTGATTTTACTACACGACAAAGTGAGGATGCATATCTAAAAGAAAGGGAAATACTTACTCGAAGAAATGATGATGCTGATGCAATAAATGCCTATATGTTTAAGAAGTTGGGAGGTGCAATCAAGACATACAATAGTGCAGACGAAGTGTGTAAAGCATCCACCGATATTCTAGACCAACAACACCTGTATCCTGTTGAGTTCTTAAATTCCTTAAATTTCCCAGGAATGCCACCTCATGAGCTTTGCTTAAAAAAAGAATTGCCCGTTATGCTTTTAAGGAATGTTAACCCAGCACAAGGTTTATGTAATGGAACTCGGCTTATTATCACCGATCTTGATGAATTTGTTATTCGGGCAAAAATCCTAACTGGGTCAAAAATAGGTGACACTGTCCTGATTCCAAGGATCACGCTGACGTCCACACAAACACAATGGCCATTCATAATGAAACGCAGACAGTTTCCCATAAAACCATGCTACGCAATGACCATTAACAAAAGCCAAGGACAGTCACTTTCTTATGTAGGTGTCTATTTTCCGAAACCTGTTTTCAGTCACGACCAACTTAACGTGGAAGCTTCAAGTGTTAAAAGCCCCAATGGCCTGAAAATCCTAATGAAGGAGGACGAAGACAAAGAATTCAAGAACCGAACCCGGAATATTGTTTTCAAAGAAACATTTGCAAACTTATCTTAATATGTCAATCTCTATTTCAAATAGTTAATATAAATCAACTATTTATACATAAGAAGTTTTAAATAACGTATCTTTATTCATTGCCATAAATATTTATCCATTTGCCAACCATCGTGCAATACAACATACAAAACTGGATAACCTTGATTAAACTAACCAAACATACCTAAATCACCTACAGGGTTATAACTATATGGAATAATCTAACTTCAACTCAATAAACACGTACAGCTCTGAATCGAAAAAGTTACGGCTATTACTAAAAAAAACATTCAACGCATAAAAGTTTCTATTGATGTTGACTGTTAAAGATCGACAAGGATAGCATATCTTATAATTGTTTTGCAAATTCAAGATCATAAAACTTTTAAATTGGATTACTTCGAAATATAAATAAAAATTATATAGCAGTTAATATCATTAACAATAATATCACAGCTTATTAATGTATAATCAATTAAATTTATGACTAATCAGAAGTTACAAACCTTTTTGTACCTGTTGGGAATCTACAAGGCTCTCTAAGGCTTTTAAAAAGCCACACTCTAACCTCCACCTCCACTGATCCAGTTCTTTGTTCACCTTCACATATCTACTGTCCATATCATAAGCTCATGGCATACCGCAAAGAAACAATCAGTCAGTACTTTCACATGACTATAAGGGAAGCTGCCAAAGAGCTTAATGTTGGTTTATCTACTTTGAAATATAACTGCAGAGATGTTGGTATTAAGCGTTGGCCTCATCGTAAGATTAAAAGTCTAAATACATTAATCAACGATTTTCAGGTTATAAATTAAATGAAACTAACCTTTTATTTTGAACTTTAAATAAAATATCTTTCTCACAACTGTATTGACTGCAATGTTCTTTGCATTATAGGCTGAGAATGGAGGTGCACAACCTGAAAATGACAAGCGCGAAATAAAAAAATGCTGAAGGAAGAGAAAAGGCAGCTGGAACATACCCCAGATTTACCACTTGCCAGAACCACCAAAAAGTTGAGGGCATGTAATTTCAAAGCTAAGTACGAAAGAAGGAAACATGTCCGTTTGGTATTGTCGTTATCAAACCAAACCGCGATAAATTACACAATACCGTTGCAATGTGTATATCCTACCAATGACTCAGCAGATGAAGAAATGGATGATGCTTATGGAAATGATAGTCATAACCATGAATACTGAATATTGGTATCGACATCTTACAACTTTAAGGAAAATGTTTAGTACTAAATGATGAATCTTTCCTATTTTTAAGTTTTTTCTATTTCAATAAATGTTTATGAGCTTATTTCAGTTTGAATACAAGTTCAAAATATGCCATCTAATCACTATTCAATTTCAAATATCTCTAAAATGCTTATTCGTAATCACTTATCTAGCACTATAAGCAGATAAAGCCCGAAAGCTGCTAATGAACTCAGATGAACAACCAAATCCAATTACTCTATTAATGTTAATCAAAACAGCAATCAAATCAATTTAGAACTTGAAGCATGTATAAGCTTCTTTAAACGCCTTATATACTGTACAGTTAACTTCTTTCAATATTGCATCTACAAATTAAAAATGCTTTGGTTAATCTTAACTTTACATGCCTATTCATGATCGCGAATGACCCGAAACTTATTATGTTCAACATCTTATTCACAACTTGCTAATTCCAATTTCAACAACATGTTATAACCACAGTGGACTATAGTCCAAATCACTTTCATATTTGCTTATTTCGCATATTAACAAATAATCCCAAACACTCTATAACATCTACAAGCAGACAACAAGAATCAAACAGCCCCCAATAATCCATCCGAACCACAAAAACATTATCAAGTAATAATCTTAACATGAATCCACAAATTTTTAAACACACCCATTAAACTAATAACGCTCAAATCCAAATCCCATGTACAAAATCCAATTAGCATACATAAAAAAATAGACTAATACCTTAACGACTCAATCAACGCTCAGATCAATGCCCGTAGTGATGATAAAACAATCAAGCCCTTAAAGATAGCGTTTAATTTGATTGTTTATTGTTTGATTTCATTTTTGTAACTTCAAACTCAAACCCCCAAAATCACTATACACACCTGTTTCACCAATATGCGTTTTTTATGTGTGTTTTATTTATGTGTGTGAGAGATAAAATAAGTCAACTACTTATAAATAAAGGATATCTTAAAAAAAAAAAAAAAAAAAAAAAAAAAAAAAAAAAAACCATCAACAAGCAAAAGACATCCAAATCAACCAAACTACCTACATGATTCACTAACCCAAAAGACATCAAACAACCATGCGCCTCTAGCCCTAATCATACTTCTCCAAGATGGCAATGGTATCCTCCTTCTTTGTTATAAGAGCACGAATTTCAACCAAAATGGCCGAAAAGGACTCCAGCAAACGGCGCTCCATCACTTGAAGCTCACGAAGGGACTCATAAGTATCATCAGCAGATTCTTCTTCATCAAAGTTAAGCTCTAAAACCTCACGCATTCTCTCGGTGCGCTTATCAACATTTATACGCAGCTCATCGCGTCGCTCACCCAACCACATGATCATTGCTTCATTTATTGGAATTTCTTGACTCATCAGGAACTTGAAACATTGGTGTAGCTTCTCAGTCCCACACATATCTTGCAGTTCATTGAGATAAGGAGTTCCAGACATTTTTTTGAAGATGAATGCTAATGGACTGTATACATATAATCATTGAAAAAATTAAACCGAGTAATAATTAGTACGGTTCGTTCATCTTTCCCATGCAGTCTGTATATCTCCTCAGGCAACTCAATCAAATCAGTTATAAACTCTAATTAATGTCACTTGGAACCCATACACGTTTAATTTGTATTTGTTATCATAAGATAAATTGCAAAAGGCTTTATAATAGACATCTAATATGTGTTTTATTCTCCAACTTACTCCAAAATATGACCATTGTAATATAACAAATTTGTGCTTCTTTTTATACAAAACACAAAACATAACATGTAAAAAAGTAAAGTATGTATCAATAACTATATTTGAAATGATCACTTCATATGCCATTACTTATAATATAAATGATGAATATGAATCGTGTGTATTATGGGCCATTTAAAAACATTCCCATAATATGTAACTTTAAGCCCAAAACATGTAAGAAACCAAAACTATATACACGTGAATGTGTGGTTGAGCCAAAAATATAGTGAGTAAGTGTAGAAAACTTTGGCTTTTCAAATAAAATAATTGCAACAATAAGAATAGGGTACTTAACTACACCAATACATTACATATAACTAATTATCTAAAATTTATACTTAAAAAAAAAAAAAAAAAAAAAAAAACTATAAGCTTCTGAAAAAGCAACAAACAACATATGACGCAATCTTTACAACACACTGATATAATTTAAACTTTCTGCACATTACATATAAGTGATTATATAAAACTTATATTACAAACATTGACGCAAAATTGATAAAAAGTATATAAACATCTGCACAAACATTACGTACAAAACACGTAGAAATTCAACCAATGACCCAGCCGGTGCGTCGCACGGGTTCGTAAGGCCTCGTGTTTGTAAATTTTTAGGATGAAAACAATTAAAAATATATTTTACAAGATTATTTGGATGAGAAAAAGAGTACAAACAAGTCTTGGATCATTTTCGTTGGATAAGTCCTAATATAGATTAATAATCACTTTTGCACATTTATTAGTCATTTCCCTTAAGTTACATTTTTATTATGTTGTTATGATTATTTGAACTATATATATATTGTTGAAGAAATTGGTGGAAGAGTAGGATAGATTTGAAGTTGATTTCAAGATATTTAGAGTAGGAAAAATGGATAAAAGAAAATGGGCGCGGAAGCGCTGCCCAAATTTATAATTTTTAGAAAAACAAAGTATTTTTACAAGTTTTAGTCAAAGAAGTAGAAAATACATTTTTAAACGAAAACGTGGCCGTTTGAATGGACAAAAACGGAGTTATAACAAATAAGATACGAGTTTTTCTAAAAGTTATTTTCAAAAACTATTTTCAGAAAAATAATTGTTGCTGTCCAGATTTTTAAGTGAGTAAAACCGAGCCTGAAAATATAAACCGAGACCCCGAGACTTAAAAATATGTTAGTATACTCAGATACCTTCGTGGGGATAGGTAGAACTTTACAAACCGAGCCATAACGAAGGAGTTATGACTTACCGAAGTTACCGACGAAATATATTTGTTGACAGCTTTTCTAATAGAGAACATTAACTAGATTTTATTTTTAGAATTGGAATTTGGATATTTCAAGTGCTGTTTTGGACAAAATAACTTAAACGGAAGTTGTAGAGTTTTGGTTACTTGTTTTAGACGAGTTGTGAAATTTTCAAAATATACATTATAGAAACATATATATCGTAATAACGATACGTACCTGCTAAAGTCCAAAAATGTTATATTTTTAACTAATGACCGGAAATAACAAAGTAACTTTATTTTGTAATTAAACTCACAAACAAACATGTACGGGTGATATAGTTTTCACAAAATGAATAACACGACATCATTCCATGACATTTTTGCCGAACCTAAGACATATCATTCATATTAGGTTGCGGGTAGTTTTCCGAGCCTCAATTCCGTACACTTTCCTTTCGTTATCGTATCAGTTGTCCCAGGTGAGTTCATGACCCCTACTTTTACTTGTCTTATAACTGTTTTGAGGGAGAATACATGCTCGTTTATATTTAAACTCCATGCTTGCTTTACTGAAACGTGAATTATTTTCTCAAACATTACTGATTGATTGTAACCCTTGATTTGTACTCGAAAGTATTATGTGTTTACCTGTTACACACTTGATTATTTTTCTTATGGACACAAGTGCATTAACTATTAAATATTGCCTATGATATGAACCGTTAAGCGCGAATGTTGTGAATAGATCTATTGGGATTGAACTCCCCGTCCGGGTGGTGTTTCCCCACTTGACTGACATGTCAAACGGACGCATAATCATTTGAGGAACCTTGGATGTCCTGGGTGGACATCTACCAGAAAATTTGGGTGTCCGGGTGGTTTCCCCACTTGACTGTTATGTCAAACGTATGCTCAAACTAGAAATATTAAGGCTTCAGTGTCATGAACTTAATACGACAATAACCCTTTCTATATTTGGAATATATTGGTCTTTGAATTCTTGTGGTCCATATGATGCTTGTTGTTTACTAAAACCTATGAACTCACCAACCTCGTGTTGACCCATTTTAGCATGTATTTTCAGGTTCTTAAAGTGTTAGATCACATTTGGCGGCTTTTGGCATGGCATGGCATGGTTATAGGATCAAGACACTCTGATATTCATTTGGGGACCACTTTACTTATTTTATGGGCATATTTCCGCACAAAAAATTAATAATGTAAATTTAATACTTTTGTTAATGAACTTTATTCTAAATGATTGTGGTGAAAAACCGTTCTTTGAACTTGCGTTGTGATACCAATTGAGTAGCACCCCAGCGACTTCATCTTCCGCTGGACCCGATTTTGGGGGTGTTACAGATTGGTATCAGAGCCTCGGATATAAAGAACTGGGTATTTTTAAAACCTAGACTATAACTACATTTACGAAAACTTAACCCTATGACCGCCACATGTCTGCCTGCCTGCCAAGCTGATGCCTCACTTGTAGTTTGTTGCTGACATAATTGATGAGATTAGTATCTTATTATCAGATTAATTATACCCACTTATTTTCATTGATTACTATAATTATCTTCCATATAAGTATGGTTACGTATCGCTCACGTCACAGCGTTGCGCCTTTCCTTACGTAATCTTATCGTTCGACCTCGAGTTTGGTCATTTGCCTTAGTCTTCCAAAACGGCTTTTAAATGTGAGGGACATATTATTTGTATAACTGAGCTGAGTATTTCAAAATTCATTGAACCTCGGTGGAATATAGACTGATCACCTATATTCAACCAGGGACAGTGGGACATGGCCTGATCACCTATGTCCGACTCAGAGGTGAATTTTGCGATACTAGGAGTAGTTATAATAGAATTATGTCCAGATTGATTCCCTACTCGATTTCTAAAGGTTTCAAAAATTTCTGTGTGTATATACAATCGTTGCATGAACATTCACACCTACATCCAACACATTAGCACCACAATAGTTTCTCGTCATGGTTCTTTTTCTTTCCCTCGTACTTTTTAAAAGTCCTTTCAAATATTTCCAAGATATCTTGATTAATGCAAACGATCTCTGAAAATTTTCACAATCATGCGAAATATCGTTTTGCGCGACCTTAAAACCCGTTACAGTCTACCAATTTCCCGATTACTTTACTCACCATTTCTGACGGCTAGTTTGAACACTCATCCCATAATTTAGAACGTCTACATCACCTTGTGAACCACCGCCTAGAAGCACGCCAGCTAATCATAATATGACCTCAAGTTTTCATTTTTTTTTCTTCGACAAGCCACTTTAGAGCACCTACTTTTAGGAAACGTCTTTATTACGCCTCACTCTTCTTTTCTTGTTTTGAAGAGAATGCTGCCAAAGAAACAAAGCATGAGTGCAGCTACTATCAATAGACTCGTTGCTCAGCAAGTCACTGCACAAGTTGCCGCTGCTATGGCTGAATACGAAACCCTCCGCAACAGTAGTAACGGCAGAGAAGCCAGTGGAATGGAGAACAGGGTTAAACCCGTGGCTCATGGTTGTACTTACAAGGCATTTATGTACTACCAGCCTCAGCATTTCAGTGGCAAAGAAGAGGCTGTCGGCTTAGTTAGATGGCTAGAGAAGCTGGAGTCGGTTTTCTGCAGGTGAAACTACGCGGAGGACTATAAGGTGAAATATGCTACGGGTACCTTGTTGGAGGGTGCCTTATCGTGGTGGAATGCTTATGCGCAGTCAGTGGGAATTGATACTGCTTTCGAAACACCATGGGCTAATTTCAAGGAAATGATAAAAGCGGAGTATTGTCCAAGAAATGAGGTTCAAAAATGGAAGTAGAGTTTTGGAACTTAGTTGTGAAGGGAGTCGACATTGCAGCTTATACTGAACGATACCATGAATTGGCTACTCTTTTCCCGGAAATGGTTTCTACTACCCGTAAGAGGATCGAAAGGTACATCTGGGGACTTCCACCCAGTATCCAGGGAAATGTTACCTCATCAAAATCCAGCACTCTCGAGGAAACAATTCGAATGTCTCACAGCTTGATGGACCAATTTGTTCGAGCAAGGAATGCTCGAGAAGATAATAACAACAACCACAGCAACAACGAAAACAAGAGGAAAAGGGATGACAACCAAAGAAAAGATCAAGTTCGACAGCCAAACAAAGGACCTATACTGCAAGACCACACACCAAGAAAAGATATGCTAGGAATTTACCCTACTGCAACACATGCAATCTCCATCACCTAGGTCATTGCAGCGAACCGTGTGGGCTGTGCAAGAAGCGTGGTCACCAAACCAAGGACTGTAGGAATCCCGCAAATCAAAGGATCCCGGGGAGCTGCTTCGAATGTGGAAATATAGGACACTTCAAGAAGGACTGCCCGGAGCTGAAGAACAAGAAAACGGAAGCCTAAACCCTCTAGTGATGTATTTCTTTTGTGTTTCACTTTAAGTTCTATCATATAAGTTTCATGTACTATTACGAATTCCTATCTAATGAATTTTTTATCTTTTATTGCCGCAATGCGACAAGCCTCGTCCATTACACTCTCTATTTCACTACCTTTAACTCAACCTTGTCTTGAAAAGCTAGCCCCACTTCATATCACGTTGCAAGCCAACAAAGTCGAATTCCTATCGTTAAGGTTCGCTAGAATTCTCAAGGAAATCCTAAGATCACTTAAAACGAGAACATACGTCTGTAGAACGAACGAGCTGAATTCAGGGACTGAATTCCTCTAACGGGTGGAGACTGTGACAAATCGTATTTTTAGGACATTATTTAAACTCGAACTTTTGCTATTCATCTCCGAAAAATTTACTATTCAACCTCGTAGTTTTTACTATTCACTATTTTTGCGTAAATTAAATTTTACGAGTATTTTTACGCGTAACTTTAAAGAATTAAATCATGTAACCGGGAAACATCATTTGGTGCACAATATATGGACTAGAATTAGTCTTCATATGGCTAGAACCTTGGTAGTATTACCGTTTTAATGTTAGGCCTTATCCGTATTCACATTTCTATTTATTTATATTTATTGAATAAATAAACACTGTTAGGAATATGAATATTCAGCTGAAGACTCGGTCACCCCGAGTACTTATTAGCACATCATAGCTCGTAGGATTATCAGTAATATTATTAGTAGCTTAGTTATTTATTATTAGTATTGTGGAGTGGGTCGGGTCTTTACCCTCTGTCAGCTCACTCTACAGCCCGCTAGGGGCATAATATGTTGTAAGTATAAATACCCCTTCCCACACAAGGGAAGGGTTGGAACTTCACATTATCTCAAGCTAATATACACATTGTTTTCTCTCTCTAGAAGTTCCCACTTTCTCTCTCTAGTTCTTTGTCATTCGATCCTTAACCAAGCCTCAAACAAGTGTTTCTTGCATTGTGAATACCCTACAATTGGTATCAAGAGCCATGGTTAGGTCCATGAGAGTTGGTATTCACGGATTTGTTTAGTTTTTGAGGTTTTTGTGTTCGAATTGACAAGTAACAAAAAATTCATTTTGTGCATTGTTTAGTGATTAGAAGTTGTTATACCTTGGGATAATTACTAAAATAGCCCAAAACCCAAATGGGATATTTCTACCCCGGTTGCCCTGGGCAATGCCCCCAGTTGCCCAAAGAAGGGCGATTGTTGCCCAAAAAATACACTGGAAATCCTTCGGTTGCCCCAAAAAATGCCGGTTGCCCTGGGCAACACAATTATTTTTGGATTTCGGGTTAGATAGGGAACCGCCCATTTGTGTTTGGGCTATTTTGGTAATTATCCCTTATACCTTGTACTTTCTAGCTTAGGAACAGTATTAGAGTGGTATTTGGTGTTTGGATTCACAGATCTAAGAACTGTGTGGTGATTTTGGGGTAATTCGTGGGTGTTTGTTGTAGTGTTCTTCGCAGCGGTTTGTGTGCTTGGGACAAGTTCTTGGACTCGGTTTGTGTCACTTCGAAGATTCGGTTTGTTTTATTACTAGTTTAGGCAAAAAGACAAAAGGCAGTGAAAGCGACGTGCTTGGGAGTTTGTGTCTACACGGTTTGTCCCTGCAGCGTGTACTCGGTTTGTGCCTACTCGATTTGTCCCTCCAGCGTGTACTCGGTTTGTGTAGACGCGGTTTGTCTCTGAGGAGTCTACTCGGTTTGTGTCTACTCAATTTGTCTCTCCAGCGTGTACTCGGTTTGTGTCGACGCGGTTTGACTCTGAGGAGTGTATTCGGTTTGTGTCTACTCGGTTTGTCTCTGCAGTGTGTACTCGGTTTGTATCAACGCGGTTTGTCTCTTCAGCGTGAACTCGGTTTGTGTCTACGCGGTTTGTCTCTGCAGTGTGAACTCGGTTTGTGTCTACGCGGTTTGTCTAGGCGGTTTGTATCCTCAAGAGTGCTATTTGTCTAGGCGGTTTGTGTCTTGGTGATTTTAGAAAATGATTGACAACCTCACCAATCAAGTATCATTACTGGTTCAACAGTTTCAAGCATCACTCCCTCAGACCAACAATCAGTTAAGGAATTCATCCAATCCACGCAATCTAGCAATGGTGGAGGATGGGAAAATTGTGGTTCAGAATGTGCAAGGGAGAGCTGGTAGAAACATGGGTCGAGGTTATGTGCAGAATAGAGCAGGGAATGGCAATCAGGGTCAAGGAAAATAGATCAAGTGTTATAATTGTGGGGGGCTTGGACACATTGCTAGAAACTGCAATCAACCTAAACGTCCTCAGAACTCAGATTACTTCAAAGACAAGATGTTGTTAATGCAAGCTCAAGAGAATGGAGCTGTATTGGATGAGGAAGAGTTATTGTTCTTGGCAGGAGATGGAGGAAATACTTTTGATGAAGATGTGGATGAGAAACCTGTTCAGGATCTAGCACTTAATGATCCTAACATCTTCAAGGCAGATGACTGTGATGCATATGACTCTGATGTAGATGATGAACCTACGGCTCAAACAATCTTCATGGCTAACTTGTCTTCCCTGGTCTCATCTCCCCGTCAAGCTGGTCCTTCTAATGCATCCGTGATATCTGAGGTACTCAAAATTTATGACACATATAATATTGTCGAGGGACAAAAGAATCCCGAAGAAGTACATCAGGCAGATGTTTCTGACTCAAGTAATGTTGACATAGAAAATAGCAATATTATTTCATATGAACAGTATTTGCATCACAACAACTCGCCTGATGTACCAAATGGTGAATCTTTTGTCAATAATGATGTTTGTGCTATGAGTAATGTATGTGCCTTAGATAATGCGGGTAATATAGATAATGCATGTGAGTACCATGAGAACAAATTGCCTGTCCCTGATGATAACTTGATCACTAGACTAAACATCTATAAAGAACAAGTGGCTATGTATGAACAGCGTGCTAAGTTTGAGCTTAATGATCGTGAGCAGAAATTAGAAGGTCAAATGAGTACACTTATTAAAGAGTCTAGAGTGAGAGAAGAAACATTAAAATTAGAGTTGAGTTCTTTGAAAAGTCAGCTAGAACAGTCTGTCAAACAGAAACAGGAAGCACAAAAGTGTGTAACTACACTTAAGCAAGAATTCAAACAAAAAGAAACAACTCTTTTAAATGATTTCTCTAGACTCAAGACGTTAAAAAATAAGCTTGAAGATAAGTTGTACACACAAAATCAAACCATACAAACTGCTCAAATGATTCATAAGCATAGAAAGTTGAGTGATAAGCATAGTAAAATCATGATAGGTGAACCTAAGTCAACCATCCTTAGGGACATGAAAGTACTTCAACCAGCCCTATATGATGGTAATGTGATGCTTATGCCTATTCATGACCAACCTGAGCATATCTACACTAATGAAGAGGATGAGATAAGTGATAGAACGAGGGAAAAAATGAATGAGAAAATGAGGGATCCCGAGTGCATAGCCAGACGAATAATAATCAAACCCCATGATTATTATGAGGAGAATCGTTTGACTGTGTTTGCTCCTCAAAAGAAGTTAACACCTGAACAGATATTTTGGAAACAAGATAATGAAAAACTTAAGGTAGAAAAACTTAAGGCCAACACCCCCCTCATTAGAAAAGTTGCGTCCATAACGGTGTATCCTCCCAATACACCTAGGAATTTGGTGCCTTTGTCTCTTCCCACTGAATGCAAAACCTTTATTAGCTTATATGTGCTTTGGCAATTATTTGTTGATTTTGATAAAACATGTAAGAAGAGAATCACACCAACCGGCATTACTGAGGGGGAAAGGTGTTTTGAACATGCAAAAAGGTGTTACTTAACTGAGGTCATGCCATTCTTTAAACTACTTAAAGAACATTTTGAAGGGTTGCAAACTGCCCTTAAAGTCGAAATAAAAGAAATGGAAGTAGTGTTTAAAGACATGGAAAATGAGGTGAATGAATATGCAATAGAGCTTAAGAGTCGAGAGATTGAAAGAAAAAAACATACTCATTACTAACGACAACTTGATTGCTAAATGTATTGCACAAGATGTATTTTACACTGTTACTGATTCTGCATTGTCCGCTTGTCAATTTAATGAGTATGCTATTGCGTTAAATGTCACCCAGAATCGTGTTGTTGAGCTTGAGGGGGAGAATTTAAAATTGCTTGAAAAAATTCAAAATGATGACCATGATAATATGGTTAAACGTTTTTCAAAATTAGAAGTTGAATATCTTAATTTGCAATTGAAACATCAACATTTAAATGAAAAACATAAAATATCAAATGACAAGACATCCTTGGATGCTCCTGAATTTGATACTTATTTTGAATTAAGCAAACGAGATGAGACAATTCAAGCTCACACGAACACGATTCGACTGCTGAGGGCCCAAATTGCCCAATTGAAATCCAACAAGTATGAAGTGTATGGCACCAATAAACCTTCGTCTTCAGATTCTCAGAATTTTCAATATCAAAACACCATAAATAAGTTACATTATGAAAATGAGTGTTATCGAGAAGAAAATTCAAAGGTCAAACAACATTTCAAAGAGTTATATGATTCCATTAAAGTTACAAGAAGCAATCACAATGATCAAATAACCTCTTTGACAAATGAAATTGAGAATCTTAAGGCTCGGGTGAAAGGTAAAATGCCATGCACCACTTGTAATTGTGATGCACCAAAGGCTAGTGATAGTAAAAAGTATGATGTTGATGTTGGGCGTATTCCGTTTAAGCTTAGAAATAACAGCTTTGCCCATCAAACATATCTAGATCATCTTAGAGAGGGCCTTAACACACTTTGTGAGGAGTTGAAGAAGTTATTCGATCCTATGTTTGATGAATACTTTGAGCCAACGAATGGAAACATCCCGAGTGAACCTGCTATACTTCCTATGGCTGAGGTTCCAGCCCCACAAGGTTCAGAAGGCCCTACAGCTTCAATATCAGTCAGTCACAATGCTCCAGCTGCCAGTCAATCGCCTTCGTCATCAAACGCTCTATCTTCTGCAGTAATGCAAGAATCTTCAAATAATCATTCTTCGGAAGTTAATCCTTTTGCTCCTATTGATGAGGTTCCTTTTGAAAACATATTTGCTCCTTAACATTCATCAGACACACCCTCACTTGAAGAACACAGCACTGCTACGTCTGTTCATAACCCTCAACCTCACGACCATCTCAGGAAATGGACCAGTGATCATCTAATCGACAACATCATAGGCAATCCCTCACGTCCAGTATCCACACGTAATCAACTAGCCACTGATGCACTATGGTGCTTCTTCAATTCCGTACTGTCCAAAGTCGAACCAAAAGATGCCAAAGAAGCAATGACTAAAGATTGCTGGTTCCAGGCTATGCAGGATGAAATCCTTGAATTTGATCGACTTGAAGTATGGGAATTAGTGCCTCCTCCAGAGCTTGCAATGATCATTTCTTTAAAGTGGATCTTCAAAGTGAAGCTTGATGAGTATGGTGATGTCTTAAAGAACAAGGCACGGCTAGTTGCTAAAGGGTTTAGACAAGAGGAGGGCATTGATTTTGAAGAATTGTTTGCTCCGGTTGCTAGAATTGAAGCTATAAGAATCTTCCTGGCAAATGCTGCTAGTCGTAATATGATAGTCTACCAGATGGATGTCAAAACGGCATTCTTGAATGGTGACTTAAAGGAAGAAGTTTATGTGAGTCAACCAGAAGGATTCGTGGATGCTGAACACCCTACTCATGTTTACCGCCTGAAGAAGGCTCTTTATGGGTTAAAACAGGCGCCAAGGGCATGGTACGATACATTGTCCAAGTTCCTCCTAGTGAACGGATTCTCCAAGGGTGTTGTTGATCCCACACTATTCACCAGGAAGTCAAGAAACCATCTACTACTAGTTCAGATATATGTAGATGATATCATCTTTGCTTCAACAGATCCTGGTGAATGTGATAGTTTTTCAAAGGAGATGAATTCCAAGTTCCAAATGTCCATGATGGGACAAATGTCATTCTTCTTAGGATTACAAGTTTCTCAAAGTCCCGGAGGCATATTCATTAATCAATCCAAATACGCCAACGAGATCTTGAAAAAGTTTGGATTCTATTCAAGTGAACCTGTTGACACTCCCATGGTTGATAGAACGAAGCTGGATGAAGATCCTTCAGGGATTCCAGTAGATATAACAAAGTATCGAAGCATGATTGGATCTTTGATGTACATCACGGCTAGCAGACCAGATCTTCTGTTTGCTGTGTGTATGTGTGCTCGGTATCAATCCAGACCAACCAAGAAGCATGTTGAAGCAGTGAAAAGGATCTTCCGATATCTTCAAGGCACGGTTCATATGGGTCTCTGGTATCCTAAGGACACTGCAATGGAGTTAACGGCTTACGCGGATGCTGATCATGCGGGATGTCAAGACACTCGTCGAAGTACTTCAGGAGGAGCTCAGTTTTTAGGGGAAAAGTTGGTTAGTTGGTCTTCTAAGAAGCAGATGAGTACTTCCATATCATCTACTGAAGCTGAGTACATTGCCATGTCCGCTTGTTGTGCACAAATCCTTTGGATGCGATCACAACTTTCGGACTATGGATTCTCATACAACAAAATTCCCCTATATTGTGACAACAAAAGCGCCATTGCTCTTTGTTGTAACAATGTTCAGCACTCCAGGTCTAAACACATCGACATCAGGCATCACTTCATCAGGGAACAGGTGGAAAAAGGAATTGTGGAACTATACTTCGTGAGGACAGAGTTTCAATTAGCTGACATCTTCACCAAGGCCCTCCCAAGAGAAAGGTTTCAGTTTATTCTCCCACGCCTTGGCATGAAAAGCATGACTCCTGAAACCCTCAAGTGTCTTCAGGAGGAAAAGGAGGAGTAAAGGATTGTCTTCTTATATCCTTGTACATAGTTGTATATATCTTAAATCAAAAAGAAAAATACAAAAATATAAAACCTATAAAAACCATAAAAATCGAAAAATCAGAAAATACCAAAAATAGTCCTTCCTAGGCATGTCTTCTGTTTATCGATAACATTTACGGATCTAGAAATGTCATTCAATAATGGCACGGATCCTTAAATGAAGCTCGATCAGAAGTTATACTAATCAGTTAAAACATGTCTTAATGGCTTGCAGTTACTTCATACTGCAACCCGCGCTGTACAATGGGGAAAGCATGTCGCCAAAAAGACAGCTGTTCCTCCAAATGGGTGATGTTCACCTGGGCATGGATTACTTTATATCCATGTTTCCCCGACTTGATGTACGTTTCAGTGCGTCTTGTCGTGCATAAGAAGAGAAGTCTTCTTTTCATCAGACTCTTTATGCTGTTTGATTCTTCTAGAGAGTCTTGATGTTACACAAGGTGGTAAATTGAATTAAATTTTCACAAATACCCGTCGCTCAATTGAATGACTACAGCTCTTTTAATGGAAAACGGGTCATTAATTGAGGGGGAGCATATTTGTTCAAATTTACGACACCTTGCCAAATTTGTGCAACATTAGCAGTGACACTCTCTTGGTGTTTCAAGGGAAGCATAGTATGCTTCAAAATCAGAATACATTTAAACCTGACCACATTTTCTCCCAAATTTTCTAAACTAATTTAAATCACTTGGGATCACAAATCTCAAATGGTTTGAAATTTTTGATCGGGGGAGAGAATGTGATTTAAATAGGAAATTCTGATAAAATGTGATGTTTTGGAAATTAATGTAAGCTCTCCCGTATGTGCTAAACCATTTTGCATATCAAGGCACATATTGAGGGGGAGCAAAATGTTTTGGTCATAAACGCAAGCTCTTCCATATGAGCGAAAATCTTTCTTAATATCGATGCACATATTGAGGGGGAGCAAATGGTTTTAACAAAACAAAGAATTTGGCATCTCACGTGAGCAAGGCTCAGACTTCACCAATGAATTGACGAAACTTGAATTGCCATCAATCGAAAGGATACGTCTTGGCCGGGTAATAATTTCAAGCTGGTCTAACCAGTGATGTAAGCGTGTCTCGAAAAAGATGTATCTGAGTAGAATGTACTATTTCGAGAAACTTTCTGTGGACTTGACCAGGCCGGGTAATAATTTCAAGCTAGTCTAACTAGTGATGTAAGCGTGTCTCGAATCGGTCATGTTCACTGAAAGTGGATCAATTCAAAAAGTGCGAGCTCTTCCTAACATGTGCAAATTTATAAAACAATCAACCGAGCACATGTTGAGGGGGAGCATTTGAAAAATATAAAACTCTCAAGTGTTTGCAAAAATGTGTTTCAGAATCATGAACACTTTGAGAGATTTTTCAAAGATTTGGTTTGGCAATAGTGGATGAATACCAAAGACCGACCATTTTAATTAATGCATGGAGTTATAAGGATGGTAAGGTTAGGTACAAGTTCCCACGATCCCGCCAGAGCCGGAGGGATCTACCCAGGGACAATCCACTAGTTAGTGTAGAAGTCCTTAGGTATGATTAAAAAGGAGAAAAGTGAATGAGGGAATAGTGCCGACTGAGATGGAGCTAACACTGGAACAAACCCAACAAGGTGTTAGTTATGAAGTCTCGGTAAGCACTGAAGGGGTTGAAGAATGAAAAAGAATTGTAAAGAGAAAGGGTGAAAAGAAATAGCCCTCCTTACAACTTAGGCAGAAACCGGGTCAATACATATGCTGTCAGAATCACTTAGTTGATTGCTGGCATTGAAGACAAAGTATCATGGACCCAGTGATACGCTGCACAACCCTCCCTAGCCACTCAAGGTCCCTCAAAGGACTCTTGTTTCAATTGTCACGGAGTTCAATACATTTCTATCGTCTCTCTCACTCCGAATTAGATGATATTGAAAAGGTGGCAATCCTCTCCAGCCTCCGCTCACTAAATCAAATCGCACTATCGAGTCTAGAGCCACGAGATGCATAATAAGATCTCATAGGGACACGAATTATTTCTACACTGGTTGTTCAACATTAAGGACACCAGTTGTAAACTCATGAGTCCTACGCAGATCTTAGCAATCTGCCAGAACATTTATGAGAGAATTTACTAATGTAATTCTCAATGATTGAATGGAAATTCCTGCCAGGGTCAACATCAAGCAGCCCTGAAAGCAGGTCACTTCGATAATTCCTCATGGATTACGCTTAGTGGTCGCGGCGGTTTCAACCGGTCTACAGTCGTGGAGTGATCTCCAGCGACTCACCTAATCGTTGATGTGCTACGGTTCGATCTTAAAAAGCCCTCTGTGGGTTTTCGATTAGGAACGGTCTTGGTAAGGATTAGAGAGAGTTTTCACACTATGCTGTTAACAATCTCGAAGTCCAAACCTGTAAGTACCGGTCGATTTGTTGCTAACTGTCTTATGCAGGAACTTCTGGCGGTTGTAGCAGTGGAATGCTGTAGCTGGTTGCTGTTGTAGCTGGTTGCAGAAAAGATGTCAATCCATCACCACATGCTCACACCACATCATCATCAAAGAAGTCATGATCAACCTAAAAGACCTTCAACACAGCTTCTGCTAACTCTGATGCTGAAGATCATGACATCATATCGTGCGAGCATGTCGGCTCTAAGTATATTTCATCACATGGAGACCTACTACTGAAAGATGACTTGGAGACTCAAGTGGGATGATACTTTCAAAGATTACTCAAAGTTCATCCAAGACAAAAGAGGAGTCATCTTAAGATCACGGATGTTTGCACAACAATCTATGATTTTGAAGAATCAATGGTTACGAGCTATGATGTCAAGATCCAAAGAAGAAGTGCTGAAATTCAGAACATTACTTCTGGGGTGACCTCCCTTAGGGGGAGATTGTTAGGAATATGAATATTCAGCTGAAGACTCGGTCACCCCGAGTACTTATTAGCACATCATAGCTCGTAGGATTATCATTAATATTATTAGTAGCTTAGTTATTATTATTAGTATTGTGGAGTGGGTCGGGTCTTTACCCTCTGTCAGCTCACTCTACAGCCCGCTAGGGGCATAATATGTTGTAAGTATAAATACCCCTTCCCACACAAGGGAAGGGTTGGAACTTCACATTATCTCAAGCTAATATACACATTGTTTTCTCTCTCTAGAAGTTCCCACTTTCTCTCTCTAGTTCTTTGTCATTCGATCCTTAACCAAGCCTCAAACAAGTGTTTCTTGCATTGTGAATACCCTACATAAACACTTTTATACAAAATTTTATTCATGAACAATATACCCGATACTCCCAACAATGGTTCCAACATATTTTTATACTCATTACAATGTTACAAAAATTCTAGAACTACTTTACCCGGTGTTTTAAATTCATTTATTATATATATTCTTAAATGTATATATTTACGATAACTTAAGTTTTTGCGAAACGTTACTTATTTTAAACACCCGATACATACATAAAATACATTTTCATAATTTTTACAACTTTATTACACTTTATGTTGTTCAACTAAAATTTATTTCTAACTAACTTAATACCTAAAAATATATAATACATTATAAACCCTAAATATATAGATATTTAGGAGACAAGAATAATAAATGAGGCATGGCAACCCATCCCCCCCCCCCCCTCTCCTCTTTTTCAGCCGATCACACCAACCCTCACTTACACATTTTACCAATTTTTCTTCCTAACTCATTTATTGCAATTTACTAACTATTTATTATATTATTAAAACCTAATTATCCTATATACTAAACATGGGAAACATGCTCCTCTCAGAAACAAGTCCCGTTGAAAGAAAAAATATAAAGCATTTTGTACACTTTGTTGTTGATTTTCTATTGGTTAGCTTTTTATAGTGGCCCAAATGTCACCAATTCATTTGCTATGAAAATAATGCAGCTTCGACCATTATACAATCTCGTTCCGTAAGACAACTGTTGCATCCACTGTAGCAACCGTAACTCAACTGTAGCGTCCACTATAGCTCCGTTATTTTCCTTTAACGGGATTCCTATAAATTTCCAGGCCCTTTCATTCTTCTTCTATATCTCATCATTATCGAACCAAAACTCATCTTCCAGATGCATCGATATCCTACCATCCCACAACTTCACTTTCAACCTTCTCACTTCATAACTCCAATACTCTACATACAATCCACCCTTATTACTCCATCTTTGCACACAAACTAAATCACATAACTCAATCCGGTTCACCAGGTTGATCCGAATAATCGAAGCATTCACATCAAATTCAATTTGATTCTTCATTCTTAAACAATATTCAACATGCGGATTGAAGATGGAGAAATACCAATTTTGTAAGTTTATCAACCCTAATTACAGCTTTGAACATGTTTATTTTTAGGGGGTTTCTTATGTCATTACAATTTGGGATTTTTATCTTAGAAAAGGGGGTGTTTTTATTTCTAATGATTGATTTCTGACCCTTTTTTTGTTTTTTTGTTCTTTTTTTTTTTTATTTTTTTTATTTTTTTAATGTTTTTCTATGGGATTTGATGGTAATGGGTTTGGAAAAATTTGCTTATTGCGTTTTGAAGCAGTTTTTATAGATGTGGACAGTGAGAAATGGGGATGAAGATAAAAGATGAGAAGAATTATGTGATTCATTATAAGAGGCTACTCCTTAGGTATATAAAAATTATTGACCTTTTTTTTGTGGTTACTTTTTTTGTGAGATTCTAAAAATTAGAGATTGTTTTTTTTTTTTTTACACAATAGGTTGGTGATGTGTTATTAGTAGGTTGTTAAGATAGTAATGTAATAACGCACTTTTGTGTTTTGGTTAGCGATAAGTGAGTCTTTGGGCTTGCTAATTCTTCCTGTTTATGCTTATGCGCACAAATAGGTATTCAGAATTTGCTTGACATAAGTTGATGAAAATGGTGTTTGGATTCTCTTATTGTGTAAAAAGAGTTCGTTTTGTAAAAAAAATACTAATTATTTAATGAAAAATGTCCACTGAATCAATTTATTAAACGTTCTAAGCTAATTTTGGGATTGCTTTTCCGGCTTTAAGTTTGTATGTATAGGATGCTTAAACATAATATACTCCTGGAAATGGTGTTTGGATTTGCTTAAAGGTAGGTACACTTTGTGAATGACCATTAATTAGGATTACATTCATGGCGGCATGATGGTTAGATTGTATTCGTAATATGGGAAGTTCTTTTTTACTTCATTTTGTATGCTGTAAAATGCATACCTTTTTTATTAATTGGACTTGCCCGATGATTGGGTATGCTGCAAACTTGGGTTTTTTTGTTGTCTTTGGCATTTCAGAATTTTAAAAGTGTAATGTAATAAGAGAATTGATTTTTTCAATTAAGCAGGTCATCGAGTTGAACTAAGCTATTCCAAACACCCCTTAAGACTATATAACCTTCCTATGTTTTGGTATAATGAGACCTGATAATGATTATTTGTATACTTAGGGGTCACATATTGAGTTTACTAATAGTTACAATAATAGTGTCATTAAGCAATCTATTAACTTATGATTTCCTGCATTTTCATGAGAAACTCATCAAGTGACCCGATTTGAACTGTATAAAAATCTTTGAATCAAGACCATTATTAGATAAGTTGATGAGTTCTAACTCAGTTAAGCTGTTATTTGCTAGATGTTAAAAAGGTAAAGACATGAAATTATATCCCTTTCATAGGTGTTGCTTATAGTCATGTGTATGGAACCGTCCTGCAAATACTCTTTTTATCCATTTCTGTCTGTATTTTATCAGTAATTGATTGATGTGCTTTTAATTACAAACTATTATGTTACATTAAAACTCCATGGTTTCAAGTAGAGCGGTTTAGGAGGTTTTATGCCTTTGAATACACTTCGAATAACTTTCAACTGTTTAGCTGCTCGACCCATTAATATGTAAATTGGTTGATAAGGACCTTATTAGTTAAAGGTGTTCCCCTGAGTATATTTTTCTGAAAGACAATTAATATCACATTCAATATCACACAGGAGGCTGCAGAAAACAATTGTGTCTACAGAAATGCGATACATCATGCCGTTGGGGAGCGAACTCAAGTTCTTCAGGATGTTGCAGCTGATCCAACTCTTCCGCGTACAAAAGCAGTTCGTTGTGCCCAGTGTGGTCATGGAGAAGCTGTTTTCTTCCAGGTAACTGCTTTCCTCTTATTTACCAAATATAAACCATTTACAGATAATCACGTGACATCCTTTTATTCTTATTGCATGAATGCTAACATTCAAGATCATAAATATTATCATCTGTATACTGGATCACACTCTTTTCTGCTACTTTGACGTAGTGGTGGCTAATTTTAACCCATTTATATAAGAGTGATTCAACTCATTTTGTATTGTTTGATAACTGAAATGGGCAATATCTGAAAAAGTAGCTAAGAATGTAATGGGTAAATGTGTGAAAATTCAAAAATCGCCTCACATGTTTAGAATGTCCTAAATCTTATAATTCAAAGGAATTTATATCATTATATTAATAATTTACTTTATAATCAGATTTGACATGGTAATTTATTCTCAAATTGGACCCAAAAAAAAATGTTGCCGGATCAGCTCTCCAACCTGGTCCGTTTTGACCTGGACAAAAGGTTAATTGCACTAAACCCAAATGTTGTGATCTTTATAAAATGGAGTAATATTCAGATCATTAGATCTTAGAGCTTGGCAAGTTATATGGGTTAGTTCGACCTCATAATGAAACCTTTAGTATATATCTAACAAATACAGTATTGTAGTTTATGTAGACAGTTTAAAGTGGACAAAAAGTTTTTATTTGTTAGGCAATTGCTAGAGGGGAAGAAGGTATGACATTGTTTTTTGTTTGCTGCAACCCGAACTATTTTTTTTTTTTAATTATTATTTTTGATTTTTTCATTTTATGATCAAAAGTTGCACTTTTATTAACAACTTCTGAATTGAGATTTTATTTTTCAATATGTGCATAAATGGATGAGAACTTGGGATCACTGTGTGTCGCTTTACACCAGTGGGTCTAGATCTTATTAAGGTTAGTTGTGGATTAAGCATACATTCAAAGATGGTTTTAATGCGAGGCATTGTTCAATTCCACCCTGGAAGACCTTTATGCACCAGCATTCTCTCATACCATGAGACCAAAATATGTAGATCACATGTAACGTATACTTTGGTTTTTTATAAACATACATCAACACCGCACTCCCGCAGCAACGTGCGGGTTTCCCCGCTCGTTATTTCACTATAAAAGGGAACTTATCTAGCCATTTATTTCAAACTTTCAAAACACAAAATCCTCTCATTTCAACCTCAAACATTCGGCCAAGGTGGGAAAAAGCAAGAAGTCATTGGTTGAATTTCTACGTGTTTTGTACGTAATGTTTGTGCAGATGTTTATATATTTTTTATCAATTTTGCGTCAATGTTTGTAATATAAGTTTTATATAATCACTTATATGTAATGTGCAGAAAGTTTAATTTATATCAATGTATTGTAAAGATTGCGTCATATGTTGTTTGTTGCTTTTTGAGAAGCTCATAGTTTTTTTTTTTTTTTTTTTTTTTTTTTAAGTATACGTTTTAGATAATTAGTTATATGTAATGTATTGGTGTAGTTAAGTACCCTATTCTTATTGTTGCAATTATTTTATTTGAAAAGCCAAAGTTTTCTACACACTTACTCACTATATTTTTGGCTCAACCACACATTCACGTGTATATAGTTTTGGTTTCATACATGTTTTGGGCTTAAAGTTACATATTATGGGAATGTTTTTAAATGGCCCATAATACACACGATTCATATTCATCATTTATATTATAAGTAATGGCATATGAAGTGATCATTTCAAATATAGTTATTGATACATACTTTACTTTTTTACATGTTATGTTTTGTGTTTTGTATAAAAAGAAGCAAAAATTAGTTATATTACAATGGTCATAATTTAGAGTAAGTTGGAGAATAAAACACATATTAGATGTCTATTATAAAGCCTTTTGCAATTTATCTTATGATAACAAATAAAAATTAAACGTGTATGGGTTCCAAGTGACATTAACTAGAGTTTATAACTGATTTGATTGAGTTGCTTGAGGAGATGTACAGACTGCATGGGAAAGATGAACGAACCATACTAATTATTACTCGGTTTAATTTTTTCAATGATTATATGTATACAGTCCATTATCATTCATCTTCAAAAAAATGTCTGGAACTGCTTATCACAATGAACTGCAAGATATGTGTGGGTCTGAGAAGCTACACCAATGTTTCAAATTCCTGATGAGTCAAGAAATTCTAATAAATGAAGCAATGATCATGTAGTTGGGTGAGCGACGCGATGAGCTGCGTATAAATGTTGATAAGCGCACCGAGAGAATGCGTGAGGTTTTAGAGCTTAACTTTGATGAAGAAGAATCTGTTGATGATACTTATGAGTCCCTTCGTGAGCTTCAATTGATGGAGTGCCATTTGCTTGAGTCCTTTTCGGCCATTTTGGTTGAAATTCGTGCTTTTATAACCAAGAAGGAGGATACCATTGCCATCTTGGAAAAGTATGATTAGGGCTAGAAGAGCATGGTTGTTTGATGTCTTTTGGGTTAGTGAATCATGTAGGTAGTTTGGTTGGTTTGGATGTCTTTTGCTTGATGATGTTATGATGAAGTGTAAGCTGTTATGATGAAGTGTAAGCTGTAATTATGTATGGATTAGTTTATAATGAATAAATATTTCTGGTTTAAGGTCTCAATTTTGTGTGTTGTGTTTCTTTTTTTTTTTTTTTTTTTTTTTTTTTTTTTTTTTTTTTTTAAGATATCGTTTATTTATAAGTAGTTAACTTATTTTATCTCTCACACACATAAATAAAACACACATAAAAAACGCATATTGGTGAAACAGGTGTGTATAGTGGTTTTGGGGGTTTGAGTTTGAAGTTACAAAAATGAAATCAAACAATAAACAATCAAATTAAACGCTATCTTTTAGGGCTTGATTGTTTTATCATCACTACGGGCATTGATCTGAGCGTTGATTGAGTTGTTAAGGTATTAGTCTATTTTTTTATGTATGCTAATTGGATTTTGTACATGGGATTTGGATTTGAGTGTTATTAGTTTAATGGGTGTGTTTAAAAATTTGTGGATTCATGTTAAGATTATTACTTGATAATGTTTTTGTGGTTCGGATGGATTATTGGAGGTTGTTTGATTCTTGTTGTCTGCTTGTAGATGTTATAGAGTGTTTGAGATTATTTGTTAATATGCGAAATAAGCAAATATGAAAGTGATTTGGACTATAGTCCACTGTGGTTATAACATGTTGTTGAAATTGAAATTAGCAAGTTGTGAATAAGATGTTGAACATAATAAGTTTCGGGTCATTCGCGATCATGAATAGGGCATGTAAAGTTAAGATTAACCAAATCATTTTTAATTTGTAGATGCAATATTGAAAGAAGTTAACTGTACAGCATATAAGGCGTTTAAAGAAGCTTATACATGCTTCAAGTTCTAAATTGATTTGATTGTTGTTTTGTTTAACATTAATAGAGTAATTGGATTTGGTTGTTCATCTGAGTTCATTAGCAGCTTTCGGGCTTTATCTGCTTATAGTGCTAGATAAGTGATTACGAATAAGCATTTTAGAGATATTTGAAATTGAATAGTGATTAGATGGCATATTTTGAACTTGTATTCAAACTGAAATAAGCTCATAAACATTTATTGAAATAGACAAAACTTAAAAATAGGAAAGATTCATCATTTAGTACTAAACATTTTCCTTAAAGTTGTAAGATGTCGATACCAATATTCAGTATTCATGGTTATGACTATCATTTCCATAAGCATCATCCATTTCTTCATGTGCTGAGTCATTGGTAGGATATACACATTGCAACGGTATAGCATTTATCGCGGTTTGGTTTGATAACGACAATACCAAATGGACATGTTTCCTTCTTTCGTACTTAGCTTTGAAATTACATGCCCTCAACTTTTTGGTGGTTCTGGCAAGTGGTAAATCTGGGGTATGTTCCAGCTGCCTTTTCTCTTCCTTCAGCATTTTTATTATTTCGCGCTTGTCATTTTCAGGTTGTGCACCTCCATTCTCAGCCTATAATGCAAAGAACATTGCAGTCAATACAGTTGTGAGAAAGATATTTTATTTAAAGTTCAAAATAAAAGGTTAGTTTCATTTAATTTATAACCTGAAAATAGTTGATTAATGTATTTAGACTTTTAATCTTACGATGAGGCCAACGCTTAATACCAACATCTCTGCAGTTATATTTCAAAGTAGATAAACCAACATTAAGCTCTTTGGCAGCTTCCCTTATCGTCATGTGAAAGTACTGACTGATTGTTTCTTTGCTGTATGCCATGAGCTTATGATATGGACAGTAGATATGTGAGGGTGAACAAAGAACTGGATCAGTGGAGGTGGAGGTTAGAGTGTGGCTTTTTAAAAGCCTTAGAGAGCCTTGTAGATTCCCAGCAGGTACAAAAAGGTTTGTAACTTCTGATTAGTCATAAATTTAATTGATTATACATTAACAAGCTGTGGTATTATTGTTAATGATATTAACTGCTATAAAAATTTTATTTTATATTACGAAGTAATCCAATTTAAAAGTTTGATGATCTTAAATTTGCAAAACAATTATAAGATATGCTATCTTTGTCGATCTTTAACAGTCAACATCAATAGAAACGTTTATGCGTTGAATGTGATTTTTTTAGTAATAGCCGTAACTTTTTCGATTCAGAGCTGTACATGTTTATTGAGTTGAAGTTAGATTATTCCATATAGTTATAACCATGTAGGTGATTTAGGTACATTTGGTTAGTATAATCAAAGTTATCCAGTTTTCTATGTTGTATTGCACGATGGTTGACAAATGGATAAATATTTAAGGCAATGAATAAAGATAAGTTATTTAAAACTTCTTATGTATAAATAGTTGATTTATATTAACTATTTGAAATAGAGATTGACATATTAAGATAAGTTAGCAAATGTCTCTTTGAAAACAATATTCCGGGTTTGGTTCTTGAATTCTTTGTCTTCGTCCTCCTTCATTAGGATTTTCAGGCCATTGGGGCTTGTAACTCTAGAAGCTACCACGTAAAGTTGGCCGTGACTGAAAACAGGTTCTGGAAAATAGACACCTACATAAGAAAGTGATTATCCTTGGCTTTTGTTAATGGTCATTGCGTAGCATGGTTTTATGGGAAACTGTCTGCGTTTCATTATGAATGGCCATTGTGTTTGCGTGGACGTCAGCGTGATCCTTGGAATCAGGACAGTGTCACCTATTTTTGACCCAGTTAGGATTTTTGCCCCAATAACAAATTCACCAAGATCGGTGATAATAATCCGAGTTCCATTACATAAACCCTGTGTTGGGTTAACATTCCTTAAGAGCATAACGGGTAATTCTTTTTTTAAGCACAACTCATGAGGTGGCATTCCTGGGAAATTTAAGGAATTTAAGAACTCAACAGGATACAGGTGTTGTTGGTATAGAATATCGGTGGATGCTTTACACACTTCGTCTGCACTATTGTATGTCTTAATTGCACCTCCCAACTTCTTAAACATATAGGCATTTATTGCATCAGCATCATCATTTCTTGGAGTGAGTATCGCCCTTTCTTTTAGATATGCATCCTCACTTTTTCGTGTAGTGAAATCAGGAAAGGTTTCGTGCACAATCTGCTCGATGGGGCAGCTGCCTGATTTTATAATAAAATCTTCGGGAATCTCAATCCATGTTGGCTCACCTTCCCCTTCTTTGCTTTTAGATGGCAAATTCCCATCACCCAAATCCAAAACCCATTTATTGAATTCCTGTTTTCGTGTATCGACTGCACCATTCGCAGAATACTCGTTTACTCTCATGCTCCTTGTAAGCATGAAAACCTTGCAAGATTTCCACAAATCAGATCGGTTTATACACGTGTTAACCACCTCCTGCCTTTTACTTTTGGGGATAACCGGTTGAACTTGTCTAAAGTCACCGCTAAGTAATACCGTAAGACCACCAAATATCTGATTCCGTTTGTCTGAATCCCGGTACCCCAATATATCTCTTAGAGTTCTGTCCAATGCCTCAAATGCATACTTTTGAGTTATTGGTGCCTCATCCCAAATAATCAGCTCGACTTGTTGCATAAGCTCAGCCAAGTGCGTGTTTTGTTTTATGCCACACGTGCTATTTTCCATTAATTCTAATGGTATGACGAACCTGCTATGGGCGGTTCTCCCTCCTGGAAGTAGTAACGAAGCTATCCTTAATCCAATGAAAGGGTTCAAGTTAGGATATTGACATGTCTAAATTGAAATAACTGTTGTAATTTAAGCATCAGATGATGTAGAAATAAAAAATTATTAATAAAACACCATACCTGAAGATGCGACCGCCAGCACGATTTTTCGTTCAGATCTTAGCCTCGCAATGATGGTCTTATATAAGAACGTCTTCCCGGTACCCCCAGGCCCATAAACAAAGTAAAATTTGCCTTTCTTATTATGTACCGATTCAATAACCTCTTCATATATCAGACGTTGTTCGGGGTTTAACAACGAATGAAGATGTTCATGGTCAATTTTGCTTTTTTTCATATCAAAATCTAGGGCTTCTCTGATCAAGAGGTTGTCCATGTTTGTTAGTAGCTTTGGATCAGGTCGTGGTAGATCTTGGAAATCTGACAAAGACCTCCCATTCCTATTTAGCAATTCCTGGATTTCTACCAAGCAATAGTTTTTAATTTGTTCTTCTGTTAATTCCAGCTCAGGATACTTGAAAAGTTTACGCTTATTGTGTAATATGTCCTCGGAAAGAGCTTCCCAGTTTTCCTCCCATAACTGTAGTGGCTTACTTACATCAAAGAACAACAAAATTGTAACAAACAGGTCACGCAGTTGTGGTCCTAATGCCCAAAATCTTGCTTCTGTTATAGCATTTGTCCATTCTTTGTCATCATTTAGGAGACCATAGGCAAAGCATACCTCTTTAAAACTCCCATATAGTTTTTTGTTAACCGTCATAAGTTCTTTAAAAGATTTAGGCCCTCTTACAATGTTCAACACCATTCTGAGGTAGTAGCGCTCACCCGAGGCTGGGTTTGAGTAGTAAATACTACCAATGCTTTTTTGTTGTTTCCGTTTTTTCCAAAGTTTACTTTGTTCATGCCAAACATAATGTTTTGGTATTTCAGCATAAGTTAGCTTTTTGGCATCGGTATATCATTCGTTCAGCTCAAACCATTCAGTAAACATTGTGATTTTGATGTCCTCCCTTTGAAGCAATGCTGGTAGATTTTGCGAGTCGCGTAATGTTATTGAATTTTGATTTGGTAGATGGAAATTGAGTTTCATAACGGATGGGTAGGAGTAGTGAATGTCGAAAGAGAATAATCGCCATACTGCTTCACATGGTGCTAAATAGCGACAATTCAAAAAACTTTTGATTTCATCAACTTCATTTATTTTCTCAGACATTACATGTTGTCCGGTTGCAACATTTTCTTGTATGACAATAGTTGCCCTATCTGGACCTTTATTTAAATACTTAAATAAATACTTTATCACCTTTGATCTATTGCACCATTCAACGTTAATGTGCGCTTGGTATTTCAGCAGTTCAAAGTTTACGGAAGCATGTGAATGACACCAATCTCTTGCCATTCGAAATGCCTTTATGACTGCGCTATAGTGGTCCAACATGGACGTAAATTTGTAACTATCGTTTCGTCTAGCTTATCGCCTGCATCCCCATCAACAAATGCAGCCATCCTATTTCGGGCTTCATTTTGTGTGTCAAAGAAGTACAACTATGCATACCTGGGTTGTACACATGGCGCTGGCAAAAGGGACCCGATTCGATGATAGTTTTGCCCGTTAATCCTAAATGTTATCCCCTTCCTGTATTTACTGAATGGTCTATTCTTGCACCAAAAGATGTAAAGCAAAACATGCCGTTGTATATTCTAATTTGGTCTCTAAACTTTGATGTCGTAGAATCTTCATAATCGAGCAATTTGTCTAATGGTGGAGGTGTTTGGTTGAATCTGGGAAGCAACACTTTCCCATCTTGACAACATATTGAAAAGGTAGGATTCACTATTGTTTTGGCCTTGCATGATCTCTCTGCATACCACATAGTTGCAGAACAATTACGGCACTGATAAGAAGGAGACCCAACGTGATTGTAGGACACAGGAACACCTAGTTAAAGAATTGTCAGTAATGGTAAATTTTTATATAAGTTGGTTATTTTATGAATCATATAAGTTGCAATCAGATTATGTGGTTAGTTAAGATCACTAACACTACATGGCAACTTCTTATGCATAACATGCAAAACTAATAAGTTATTATATACTAATATCATCTTTAATCGATACATGTATTACCTGAAGAGGTACGTGCTGCGCCTCTAAGTATGTTTTTGGATACATGAATGCGAGGCCGACCTTAAATAGCCATTATTGTAGTAAATATGTTATTTATTAAATAAATCATGGAATTATTAATTTTGATAAACAACTTACCTCTTGGTCTCTTCCGGGTTGCTGTAGGCTGATTAATAGAAGTAGAAGTCGTATGTTGCTCTGTAAGACCTATCTGGTTACTATCCGAGGAGGGCACCACTCCTGATTAAATATGCAGAAATTAAAACATTGTTTAATTAATTATAAACGAATCAAAAAGCATACGGGTGTTTTGGTTACCTGTTTCTTGTGCAGGTATATCTGAAATCTTAAGACCACAGTAACTCTGTACTTTCCCATCCATACCAATAATTGTATGTGGCTTTATGTGCACAGAATTGTGTAGTATGTTGGACAATGATGGATTACTGGTATGATCATTAGCTGAACATATAATATAAACACACATGTTATTGTAATAAGATAATGGTGTAATTGTAGATAAAGTAATATAATTACGCTCACCATGATTCATTGTTGCTTATAAAAAGGCAAACTATTATTTTTGCACAACAGATTCCAAATATAGGTGAGGATGTGAGAAGATGAATATTAAAGATATTTGGAAATCAGGCTGTTGGATTGTCCTGCCTTAAATTACATATTTATAATGGTAATAAATGGAATGGTGATCACATATTTGGTTATGCCAATATAATAACAACAGGTACATTATAATTTAAATTTTACATATTGTTAATATATGTTTGTTTACCTGTTGATAACATATGCTTGTTGTGAACGTATCCATCTTTATATTGTTGCTGTCAAATTCATGAACCCTGCATACCAAATACTTACATAGCGTTAAGAATAAATTGGATTAAAACATTAAGCTTAAACATTCATAGTTTAGTTACTTAGCCAGGTGTAACCGACAGATATTAACATAGATGGGACTTTTGATCTCTACCTAAAATCCTTGTTGCTATTTATACAGTGTCTATGCAAATGTCGGCGTAAGACATTTTGTCAGACCCTTGAAATAACAAATGGGATTCAATGGGAAGATCAGGATGCGCATCTACGTTGAGCATTGTATGTCAATATAAACAAACAAAAGATGCGGTGGATTGGATTTTTTGTTTGTCAATATTGATATCCGATGCTCCATGTATGACGTATAATAAGGGAACGCAACTACAATTACATACTGTAAATTGTTAGCTAATACAGACACAAACAACTGGAATAATGGGTTTATTGTCTATAGAAGGTTTTTTAAAGGTCTTACCAATACCCGTACTTAATAGAAGTTTATGTAACTCATATTCAACATAAACTGCTTGCGTTTATTAACAGGTGTTGTAACTCTTTTTTTTCACACCAATCATGTCAATTTATTATTTATTTATAAGGAGTTTTTGGAATGAGCATTCAATGGTGTGGATCATAAATGTGTTTTCTTTTTTATTTTTTAATATTTTTTTATAACAAATTTGATAAACAACAATTGTGGTCGGTACATATTTCAGTTTATTGCAAGTAAGCATCGCATGTTTTATTTTTACATGATTATAATTTCCGTTAAAAATCATACCTTCAGGATGGTATAAGGGCAGGCTTCAAAGTGTTCATATTTGAGATATAAAGATTTTACACATCGAATATAATGATATTGATAAATAATTTGTAAACCATAATGAAAGTAAATACGAAAATAATCTGTATTCTTACTCGCTGGAATGGTAGTACAAATTTTTCATAATTGGAATCGTTCGAAACAAACACTTAAAACTCTTTTTATTTAACTAATTTTGTAAACGGTTATCACTATTCTAGCATGTCATTCATTCGAATTCATCTACGGTAATTGTAAGCTTTCTTGCTTTTTTTTTGTCACGTGCACAGCCATCCTCAACACTGTCTGGGTCATCATCCTCAATGGTTGTTAGTTCAACATCAGAGTCTTCAAATACCAAGCTGATTCGATGTAAATAAAAAAATAAATGTTAATGTAAAATTACACTTATTAATGATATTTTAAAATGGATAACTGTTAGCTAACCTCTTGTCATTTTTATCCTCAACAGATTTGGGTGGGGTCGACACAGTTGGGTCCTTTATCAATCTCTTCAATGGTGTGTTCTTTTTGGGCAAAGCAGCAACATGTGTGCTTGAACCGGCACCATCATCCACTGTTTGGGTTGGATGGACTTTCCAACAGGTGAAGCTTTCAAATGTTCCATGTTCAAAGTAACTGTTGGACCTCAACTCAAACATGTGTGTGGTACCAATGAGGTTTGATATCGTCTGAGGTACATTCGGATGATCCTCAGAAACCTGCAAAATATAGTAAGTAGATGACATGGTACGTATTTAATTTACTCAATATAAATGTACCTCATCACCCGATTCTACTATTGACTCAGCTGAACACCCAACCAACTCCGTCGCGCTCTCATCAAATAGCACAACACCAACAGATTCCGTTCCGTCTGACACATCAAGCTCAAGCCTATACCTGAGAGGGTCCCACACACGTCAGGTTAGGTTCATACGGTATGTAACATTGTTTGTAATTGGGTTTTATATAAAGCAGTGTTACCTTAAAACTGGGTAGGAAACGGGCTTCTCACATGAATCACACCAAAATTTCTCTTGTTTACGGGTAGCACCTTTCCTACACTTCCTGTCACCGCACGACAGGTAATTCCAACCCTTTCTAGTCCTAACACCATCAATCCTAACCATACAGTTGTAGGTCAAAGGCTGCATAAACAGATTATTTATAAGATTATTGAATCTGGTTATTATCACACAACGTTAAATGTATAAATTGTAGTTTACACTGTTTTTGCGGTTGCGGGCCCAGAGCAGCAGGTTCTCCAATGTCCCATCCTTTGGTATGGAAATGTCAGCAGGCATAGCAACCTTATTCATTTCCATATGACTGTGGTACACAACCATAGATGATGTTAGTATAGTGCAGGTATGGAGCAATTCAGGTATAAAATACATATAAAAGCCGATTACCTCATATCAGATTTAAGAGCCTTGATTGCAGGGATTTCAGGATCATCAAAAATTATTGTGGAAGAGCTGCTTGACAAATAAAGCTTGTCTGGCAGGTTAAAAATAAAGGGTAATGTGTTATGTTGATAATTTATTTTATGGGTGACATTTGGTAATAATGGTTAGATTACGTACTGTTGTACTCTTTGACATTAAGTGATGTCAATACAATCGGGCACATGCCAGCATGCTTTGTCTTTTTTTCTATAAGCACATCTCCCAAGTTTCCCCACAATGTCACTCTTACAGATTGCCCACTGTATCCAAAACTTAAAATTAGATTTGCAATCTATGATGTAATTTAAACGATAGACGTAATATATAATATGTACGCAGGATCGTTTATTGCAACTTACTAACCTTTGATTTGCCAGGTAAAAATCTAGGGTTCGAGAGCCTGACTTTTGCTGAGTTGTCCTACCCACATTTGTCACGTAACTGGCTACATCTGTAAGGTAATGAGTTACATATCAGAATGGATGCATAACGACAGTAACAAAAGAAGACGAAAGTATTATTAAAACGAAAACTTACCAACCAAATACTTGTTATCTGTACTTTCCAGGTTTTCCAAATCTTGAAGCTCAAAAGGGTACCTTTCAAAACCTGCATCCTTAACAGTCACCTTCTTTGCCGTTGTTGCCCCATCAAATTCAAGCATGAAAGGATCCCTTTGCATAATACGGTAATCATCCTTATTGGGTTTGACCACAAAGTCTTTAATAGAATAAATCAACCCTTCTTTCAACCTGATAAAATTATGAGCAATGTGGTTCCTTGCAGTACAATGAATGGAACTTCCTTGCAAAACAGTCAAACAACATTAGAACCAAAGGTATTTATCAAATATTGAGTTATGCAATACAGTCAAACAATATTAAAACCAAACAGGTTATTTATCAAATGCTAATATTGAGCACGTTTACTTTGGAATCAGAAACTACAAAGTCTGTGCTGAGATAGCGTCCGGTGATTGCATTGACATCCCATATCCTGCAAACCATCACCACGATGGTCCTAGTCACACCCACATCAAGGTCATCCAGAAACAATAGGCGGTTTGGTGCTGAAACGTCTTTGCCCATGTTCTGTGAAGATTGCTTAGACATATTTAAGTAAATGCAACAACTATGATGAGAGGTAAATGAATGGTGGAAGATTAACTAAACCACATGTAATTTATATATGGACGATTCTTAATTGTTTTAATTACTACACGATGATCGGTATTCATCTCCCAAGTAACAGATACAATCATTAAGTGACTAACTTGTTATGTCTCTTTGCATCTCGCATTTGTATCTCAATAACTACATGGACACTCGCATTTGTATCTCAATAACTACATCGACACTTGACATGCACCTGGCATTAATCTCATCAATGGGATTGATTTTCGCATGGCTATACTTTCACTTCAAAAAAATGTGTCATTAATACTTCTCATAAAATTGGTGTCATTAATACTCCCCAATGATTTTTAGGACCTAATCTTTATATATATATATATATGAT
>CP139501.1:219987041-220017569 GCA_021014915.2 Artemisia tridentata subsp. tridentata | reverse complement strand
TATATAAACAGGGCTGGGGTCATTATTTGCTATCTCTTGCACACATAGTAATACTGTTGTTCCCTTAACACGCTTAGAGTTAACTAGAAAGTTAATCTATTTGTGTTTATGACTAATACAATGTAATGATTATTTCTAACAGTTAATGAAACGTTAATATAAAAACACAGTATTTTCAACGTTTAAATTCTTATTAGAAATGAATCAAAGAATCTATTACCCAAGTGTTTTGCGGAACAAACACTTGGGATTGAATAGACAAGGTATGGTGTCTCCTATCTAAACTCAAGCTATGCTTAAGTGGTAACAATATGCCTCACTGAGCTATCTCAGGGACTGGTTACTCTTTGTAGGAGAGAAGTTGTTTTGCAAAAGTCTAAGGCTTTCAATGTACAAAACACACTCAACTTCTCTCCTTCTGAACCTATTTATACACAAGTAAAAGAGTAATTGTCATTTCCAAGAACCAATAGGAATGGACTAAAAGTCTTTAGGAGTGTTTGGTCTGACACTCCATGACTTTTAGCCGTCTTTGGGAAGGTTGGTATCTGACAAGATAAGAGTGTTTGGTCTGACATTCTTATCTTCTCAAATACTTCCCACTTATTCCCGCCTTTATTTCAGGCGTTGGTTTCTTCAGTCTTCAATCACTTATTGTTGTTGAGGAGACTGGGGTTCAGTGAGTTCTTGTCCAACACTCACTGAACCATCATCTTCTTCTTTGGCTTAAGTCCTACTCAGGGAGTACCGCCTTCCTGAGTAGTGAATCCTTCTTCTTGAATTCGCCTTAAGCATCCTGAAGATGACTCACTGAGTGACTGTTCACTCAGTGACTTGAATTGTTCTCGGTTTAATTAACACTTAGTTAATTTGTGTCCAAATCTTGTTTTAAGTATTCTTGGGTACTGAGGGACCCAACAATCTCCCCCTATTTGGATATAAATTATGCCTAAGTGTTTTGATCAGTTATGAGTGAGCTAATGACTTCTTCTCATACTGAATGTACTAGAAAGTAAATAAGGACACTAAAATAATAAAAACATCATCTTATTAATATCATTACAAGTCCTAACTAACTAAGTACAAAATACTCAGGGTTCTTGTACGTAACCCATGAGTTCAAGTTTCGCCTTCTTAGACACTAACACCTCCTTGTCAGGTCTTTCACTCATCATCTTGTCCAGCAGCTTGACAAACTCCTCGTTCTCAGGACTCTTCACTCTAAGCGCCATCAGTTTGTAGGCGAGGAGAGTTGTAGTTTCCACCAGATCAATGTCACTTACTCTTTGGAAGGCTGGCTGTGCGAATTCATCAACGAAGAAGATACCATACTCAGGCTCCTTGATGACTCGGTTAGGAATGAACTTGACTCCCTCAGGGGGGATCCTGTTGCAGTGTAGAGCAGCTATGTATTGTTCAGGTTTCTGACCCACTGCTTTCCTTTTCCTTCCGGTCGTCTGAGTTGGTTCAGGGATAGCCAGTCCCTTAGAAGCAAGTGCCTTCTCATGATCAATCCCAAGACTCTTAGCTACCCTTTCAAGTTCTACATATTTTGCGTTCAGGGACTTGATAAGAGATGGGGCTGTCTTGCTTTGTGTCTTCTTCCTTAGGATGGGCATCATCATATCCCATTCCCTTAGCCCGAAGTCTGAGAATTTAAGGGGCTGGTAAACCTCATACTTCCTTGGTCCCCTGTGAACCGTTATGCTTATGGGCTTGGTGTTGTGAATGGTTATGTCTGTTATTTTGCCTTCGCCCTTGGTTTTGGTCATGTGCCACACATACCTCCCATAGGTTCTTTGCCTCCTTTCTTCTTTTAGTTTGGCTTGTTTGTTGTGTTCTTGAAGAAGTTCAGCTTGTAGCCTGATGAATTCATCCCCCTGAATGTCTTTATCAGACTCCTTGATTTCCTCTTCGGCAACCTCAACAATTAATGGTCTGTTGAGTTCCTTGTCCTTTTCTAGGGCCCTCCTGAGATCTTGTTGGTGTAAGACTTCAGCCACTTCATCAGGAGTCCCAAAGAACCTTTTTCCTCCATCAAAATCAACGTAAAATGGTGCATCAGGATCTGCCCGCCTTTTAGTTGAGGCTTGAACAAATTGTTTTGGAGGAGAGCTGTCAGTCACCATGATTTTCTTCCCTTTGGAAGTGGGAGGGGGTTGACTGGTGGAAGTTTCAGGAACAACCACAATTGCTGAAGAAGGATCAGGAGTTGGTCCATCTTTAATTTTCTCCCCCTCAGAAGGTACTGGAACTTCAGTGGATGTACCTGCTGACTGAGGAGGAGGGGCTATATGAGAGGCCTGAAGAATGGTGAGGATACTGGAGACCATCTGTTTTGTTTCTGATGTCTCATTCTTCAGGGTGGTTATTTCAGCCGTCATTGCCTTTTGGGTTGAGGTGAGTTCAGTGACATGGGTGGTGTAGTGGTTGATCAGCTCATTATGTTTTGTTGAGAGCTGATCAAAGGCTAAGGATATCTTTTCCAGGTGCCCCTTGGTATCAGTGACTGCCTGATGAATTGAATCTTGCTGCGACCTGATAGTTTTGAAATCCACACCCTGAAGAAGCTTGAGAAGCTCAATGATGGAATTGGAGGTGAACTTCTGGGTATCCATGTACTCCTGCAGTCTTTTGATCAGAATGGGATCATCTCCAAGTTCTTCCTGAACAGATTCAATAGCCTTAAGAATGTTGGAGAGTTCCTTGTGCTGTTCAGTGCCCATTTCATCAATAGACTCTCTCAGGTCGCCGAGTTCTTTGTCAGTAAGTTTGGCGACCTGAAGCACTTTTTCCTGAGATTCTTTAACAAAAGCCCTAAAGTCGGCATAGAAGGTTGTCGCTTCAGTGTGCTGAATCCACTGTTCATCCGTGATTTCATTATAAAGACCCTCGTTGGCTTTGCGAAGGAATTGAACCAATTGTCTTTCAGTCAACGGAAGAACATTATCATAACTCTTCAACCACTCAGGAGTGGCTGGAGTTGAGGCACCTGATGATGATGATGATGATGTGGGAGAGCTGGGTTGTTGATCCTCAGGGGGAGGAGAAGATTGTTGTTGTTCAGGGTGCTGAGGGTTTATATCAGTTTTCATTTCCTCCTCAATACCCAGAACGTCTTCTTCATCACCAAAATCCACTAATTCCTCTTCTGACTCTTCATTCAGTATAATTTCAAGATCAGCCAGAGAAGGAACCTTCAGGGTATCCGGCTCCCCCTCAAAAGAGGGCTCACCTTTGTTGTGGCCAGGTCCTGACCCCGTCATAATAACTGAGTGGGTTTGCTCAGCCTGACTAGCCATAATAACTGGGGGGGGTTTTCCCAGCCTGGCTTTTGGGGGCAGTTCCTGAGTGAAGGGATCCGCCTGAGGTGGTTATGGGTTCCGTATCAGCGGGTGGTTTTTGTCCCTCTGAGTCTTTGTCCCCCTTAGTGCCTTCAACTACTGACGGGTGTTTTTCAGTAGTATCACTAGGCACTGATTGTGAAGATTGATGGACCCCCTTCCCATCAGGATTGTACTGTCCTTTTGGGGATTTAGGATCCTGAACTCCCTGAGATCCTGAGGGTGATTGCTCAGGAACGTTAACAGGATGTGATTGGTGATGGGTCCCCTTCTCAGTGGAGTAGTGCTGCCCCACCGAGGATTTAGAACCCTTTTCTCCCTCAGGAACTGATTGTGATTTGTCAGTTCCTTCATCGGGATGTGAACGGGTGGTTGTTCCTGACCCTAGTAACTTTTGTATGTCGGTAGGGACATGTGGAAAAGGTTTGCCCGAGGACACTGAGGATGATTGCTCAGTGCCCTCTGTTGGCCTTTGTTTTGTGGTCAGGGGGGTCTCTGTAGTGGGTGTCTCAGAGGTCTGGGCCATATTCAACCCCTTTTTAAGGTTGAGTTGGTTCTGGGCATCAGTCTCAGTGACGAGTGGTTTGGGTCTAACCACCTTACTGGACTGACCCTTCTTTGTCTTCTTCACCTTCTTTGTCGGTGAAGGTATTGGAGAAATAGCGTTCTCCCCCTGAATGACCACTAGCATGTAGTCAATCAAGGCTATGGGTTGTACCTCAGTAATGCCACTAGTGAAATTAGTCTTATGTAAGACGTCAGGTTTCGTACATTCGACGTCAGGCCTCACATAGTCAGAACCAAAGAGGTCCCGAAGCACACTGGAAATAAACCTAGGATAAGACAAGTGTTTTTGCCTAGATTTTCCTGAGAGCTTAGCAACAAGGTCACGCAAGATTATACCTCCGATATCTATCTTTCTACCCTCCAAGAGACTGAACAACATCAATTGTTGTGATGAGTTCAATTGCTCAGTGGAGGATTTATTCCCTCCAAGGACCTGAATGACGAATGTCATCAGAATCCTCCAGACTGGGTGGAACCAGGTTTTGACAATTGGAGCCTTCTCCAACAAGGCTCCAGCGGACAACTCAGGACGTTTAGGGTCATGAGGTCCCAAGAAGATCAACTCTCCCTTAACCTCTTGGTCAGCCGGATTGGGCTCAAAAGCCTCAGCAAAATCAAGACCAGTGGCCTTGATGAAGTCATTGTAATCCAGGGAGAGAGTCCTTCTCCCATTCATCACTGTGAAAGTGATGATGGATTCTTTGGTGTCTTTTGGGCTAGTAGCCATAGCAGTACACCAGAATTCCCTCAAGTAGTCATGGTAGATGACTGAGGGGGTCATGGTAAATGCTTTTGCAAGAAAACAATTTTGAAGATATTTCATTACATTCTTGTAAGCATGGAACTTTTGTGGATAGGAAAAGTTTCCCACCACATTGTTCTTTGTGAGGTCTACACCCTCTAATATGAAATCCACATTAGGGGCGTATGTGATAGCATTAGAAAAAGCCATTTGTATTGGTAGGTCTGGGTTAACAAATGATTCTGGGTTTCTAAAGCCTAAGAACACACACAAAAGATTTAGTTTTTGAAAGAAGAGGGCAAATTTTTTGCTTAAGATTTCTAAAAACATGTGAGTGTTGTTTTTGCATGGGGTATTTATAGGGAAGAGAAGTGGAGGGTAATTTGGGTATTAAGCGGATTTTATTTATTCAAAAAGAATTTTTGGAAACTGTTTTGAATAAAATGTTTTGGGATCCGCATTTAATGCCACCACTCCACTTTCTCTGGTTTGGCGCAACAGTCAAGGTGAACAGTTGAGCAGTTCTGCAAAAGTGTAATTTGCAGAGATGAGTCATCACATATCTGTAATTTGATTGGAGAGGCATTTAATGCCAAGTGGGAATGTGGGGGCCCAGAGGTGGAAGACAGAAAGGCAAAAGAACAAATATTCTTATATTAAATAAGAATTTAGTTACCAACCTCGGACATTTACTAACTAGATACTTAGAGCATTTAAGTTAGTATTTAATGTCTCTTGAGGACCCTGAATGAATTTTCATTCAGTGAACCTGATTGTCAGGACTTGGGTTTAGTCACTGATGGTTCTAGTGTTCAGGAATTTGGGTTTAATTCCTGAGGTTCAAGGGTTCAGGAACTTGGGTCTAGTTCCTGAGGACCAAGAATTCAGAAACTCGTGTTTAATTCCTGAGGATTAAGAGTTCAGGAACTTGGGTTTAGTTCCTGAAGTTCAGTGACCTTTCTCACTGAAGAAAACATAGAGTCAGGGACTTGGGTTATCAGAATTTACACATATTTGGATGGAGTCAATCAGTGGACTGATTCTCAATATCCAACATTCCTAGTTCAGCTTTCAGTCTGGTGAAAGTTGGTTCATCCAATGGCTTGGTGAATATATTAGCTAGCTGATATTTAGTAGGAATGAAGTGTAATTCTATGTCACCATTCATGACATGGTCCCTGATGAAGTGATATCTAATATCAATGTGTTTTGTTCTCTGATGAAGAACTGGGTTATTTGAGATGGCAATTGCACTTGTGTTATCACAAAAGATGGAAACCATCTTGTACTGAATTCCATAGTCACCGAGTTGACTTTTCATCCAGAGTACATTTGCACAACAACTTGCTGCTGCAACATATTCAGCTTCGGCTGAGGACATGGCAACTGACTGTTGCTTCTTAGCACTCCAACAGACTAGTTTTCCACCAAGAATTTGGCAGGAGCCTGAAGTGCTTTTTCTGTCCATGTTACATCCAGCATAGTCAGAGTCTGAGTATCCTTTAAGATCAAGGCCTGAGCATTTTGGATAGTATAATCCAAGGCTTGGAGTACCTTTCAAGTACCTGAATATCCTTTTCATAGCAGCGATATGAGATTCTTTTGGGTCAGATTGATATCTGGCACACAAACAGACTGAGAATTGGATATCAGGCCTTGATGCAAGTAGATACATCAGTGATCCTATCATTCCTCTAAAAAGAGTTTGATTTACTGGTTTTCCAGTGAGATCAGGACCAAGGTTGTTTGGGGGTACCATGGGAGTTTTGACTGAGGCACAGTCACTGAGTTCATACTTCTTCAGTAGGCTTCTGACGTACTTCTCTTGACTGATAGAGGTTCCTTTATCAGTTTGCTTGATTTGAAGACCAAGGAAGTAAGTCAGTTCTCCCATCATGCTTATTTCAAATTTCTTTGCCATTAATTTTTCAAATTGTTTGCAAAGTTTGAAACTTGTTGAGCCAAAGATGATGTTATCAACATACACTTGTACTAGTATGACATCATTATTTGTCTTGTAGACAAACAATGTGTTGTCTATCTTGCCTCTGACAAATTTGTTTTGGATCAGGAAGGCTGAAAGAGTTTCATACCATGCCCTGGGAGCTTGTTTCAGTCCATAAAGGGCTTTGTTAAGCTTGCAAACATAGTCAGGAAACTCATGGCTTTCAAATCCAATAGGTTGCTGAACATAAACTTCTTCTTTCAGTGAACCATTTAAGAATGCACTTTTAATATCCATTTGGTACACCTTGAAGTTCATGTATGTAGCAAAAGCAAGGAAGATCCTGATGGCTTCCATCCTTGCTACTGGTGCAAATGTTTCTTCATAGTCAATGCCTTCTTGTTGATTATAGCCTTTGGCTACAAGTCTGGCTTTGTTCTTAATGACTATGCCATTTTCATAATATTTGTTTTTGAATACCCATTTCATGCCAATGACTGAAATATCTTCAGGACACTTGACCAAGGTCATTACCTTGTTTCTGTCAAATTGTTCTAGTTCATCATGCATGGCCTGAACCCAACTTGGGTGATTAAGTGCTTCCTTGACACTTTTGGGTTCAATTGTGAAAATAAAGTCCACAAATAGGCATTCATTGGCTGAGGCTTCTCTCAGTTCAGCAGCCATGCTTCTTGTGAGCATGCCTTCAGTAGGCTCACCAATTATATTGACAAGTTCTATATCCTGAGACCTAGTCCAATTGTCCTGAGGTCTTAGAAACTGATTAGAGCTTGTAGAGGCCTGATGGGTAGGATCAGGATCAGACACATGATGATATTCAATATCTTGAGTGTCTGAGTGGGTTGACTCATCACTGTGATTGTTTGTTTCCTGAGCATTTTGTACTGACTGAATGATTTCATCAGTACTTTGTGCTTCAACAAACTCAGTGATGGTTGGGTAAGGAAGGTTATGGGGAATGATGTAATAGGAGATGTCAGCATTTGCTTGGTACTGAGTGGAAGGACCATTTTCAGGATGATGTTCATCAGGAGGATATCTTGATGATTCATCAATACATATCTCTTCCACTGAGTTGTTAGAGACACTGATAGCATCAGTGCTCTCATCAAAGGTAACATGAAATGTTTCCTCAGTATGCTGTCTCCTAGTGTTGAACACCCTGAAGGCCTTTGAGACAAGGGAGTATCCAAGGAAGTATCCATCATCAGCTTTGGCATCAAATTTTCCTAAGTGATCCTTGTGATTATGAATAAACACAGGACACCCAAAGACATGAAAGTAGCTGATGTCAGGGATCCTTCCCTTGAATAACTCATAAGGAGTTTTGCTATGTCTCTTGACAATGATGGATATGTTTTGTGTGTAACAGGCAGTCTTTACTGCTTCAGTCCAAAAGTGTTTGGAAAGGACTGATCCATTTAGCATTGTTCTGGCTGCTTGAATGAGAGTTCTATTTTTCCTTTCAGCCACACCATTTTGTTCAGGTGTGTATGGTGAGGAAATTTTTTGGGAAATTCCTTTCTCATCATAGAAACATTCAAGTTCATAATTTTTGAACTCTGTTCCATTGTCAGTCCTAATTTGTTTGACCTTGATGTCATTTTGATTTCCAATGTTCCTGACAAAGGATATTATTGTTTCAGCTGCCTGACTCTTTTTGATCAGGAAGTATACCCAAGTGTATCTTGAGTATTCATCCACAATGACCAGAGTATATTTCTCATGGTTAATGGATCTAGGACTAATTGGTCCAAATAGATCCATATGGAGAAGATGTAGGCAGTTCCTGATGGAAAAGTTGGTTTTGATTTTAAAGGATGCTTTGTGATGTTTACCTTTTTCACAAGCTGAGCATGGTTTATCCTTTGAAAACACAAGAGATGGTAAGCCAAGGACCTTGTTTTGTTTCACAAGGTTGTTTATGTTTTTGAAGTTCAGGTGGGAGAGTCTCTTATGCCAAAGCCAGTTGAGAGTATCAGTGGCCTTGGTAAAGAGACAAGTTCCATTCTGAGTCAGACTGGACATGTCCAACACGTAAACATCATGTCTTCTTGGTGCAATAAGGACAACTTCCTTATTAGCATTGAAGATGATTCCTTGTTTATCATCAAACTGAACTATGTATTTAGCATCACATAGTTGACTGACACTTATCAAATTGTATTTAAGACCATTTACATAAGCTATCCTAGTAAATACTATACCATTGCAGTTTACTGAACCATAACCTTTAGTGAGACATGATGAGTTATCAGCAAATATCACTTTGGGTCCTGATTCATCAACATACTTGTGCAGATACTCCTTCACACCAGTCATGCTCCTTGAACATCCACTATCTAGATGCCAAACAGGATCCCTGGCATGTTTCTGCACAAATAGTAAACTGGGTTAGTTCTTTCTAGGACTCCACTTCTTGGATGGCTTAGCTTTGGGGGTCTTTTTAATATTTACAATTGATTTATGGTCAGTGGTGTAGTGGACTGAGCTACCACAAGTTATGCATTTGATTGCAGATGTAGACTCAGTAGACTGAGAGGCTGACTTTGTCATACCTCTTCTGGCCTGAATGGCCTTATCACCTCCTGAGGTGTCATGAGTGGAACTTCTACTATTTTCACAACAATTATCAATTTGACAATCCTTAGGATGGTGATCATTGAACCCACAGTGAGGGCAAGGTGCAAAAGGTTTTGCCTTTTGTTTCTATTTCTGTTTAGAATCAGAAGGGTAGTTTAAAGACTGAGCTTTAAGGTTTGCCATCTTTGATGTGACTGAGTGTGTTTTATGATCAGAGGTCCTATGATCATCTTTTTTGCAAATCATGCAATAAAGAATTCTATAGCAATCATCAGTGATATGATTGGTATAGTTACACAGTTCACATCTTTTCAGGGGTTTTGAGGGTTTGGGTTTGGTCTTTGAGGAAGCTGGTTTTTGTTTCCTTCTTGGATTGAGAAGGTTTCTCAGAAGATGCAATCTTCTCACCCAGCTTCCTGACCATTTCAGCCAACTGATCAAATTTTGAGTCAGGGCTTTGGGTTATTACTTCAGAAGGGACTGAAGAAGATGAGTCATCAGTATTTACTGAGACTTCAAATGTTGGTCTTTTCAGGATTGTTTTTCCCAATCCTGACCTTTCCTTTGGAGAGTGTTAAGAGTAGACCATTGGTGGGAGGCCTAAGTTGGGTGCAGCACCCTGAAGGGTATTCAATGGTGGGAGTGGTGGATATGATTCTGATTCAGACTCATTCACTAACTCAGTATTACTGAGTTGTTCAGTGAGTTCAAGCTTACTGAGTTGTTCAGTAAGTCCAAGCATATTTTTCAAAGCCTGACTTTCAGGAAGCAAGATCTTTCCAGTCTCAAAGTTTGGTAACTTACTGACTGGTTTGTCCCTGACAATCCAGTCATTTGACTTGGTAAGCATTTCTTGCTCAAATGATATGTCAGCTGGAACAAAGATCAATTCACTGGGACTTACATAGGGGTTAACCATATGATGGTCAATTCCTATTGTTTTCCTAGGGATTAAACCCACAGTATCAAAGACCTTGGGGTTCTTTTTGGTCCAGCCTTGGATGACAGCTTTTTCTTTGTTAAGTTCAGTTTGTAGGGCTTGGTTTTGTTTCAAAATTTCAGTGTTATGAATTTGTAGAGTTATTGTTTCTAATTTGGCTTGCTTCAGTACAAGCAATTCATCTCTACATTTATTCAATTCTGACACTATGTTGTTATATTTTGAAAACATGTTAAGCCTTTGTTCCTCAACAAATTTAAGATCTACACAAATATAATTCATGTAAGACTGCCAATCAGAATCATCATCCATAGAAAGTAAAGTGTTTACCTTCTTCATGGTGATGTTTACCCACTCTCCATTCCTTGCATGGCTTTTCCCAACAGCCACTTGATCACCTTCAGAGAGTGCCATCAGTGCACTCACTCTAATTTCCTCATCTGAGGATACCTCTTCTTCATCCCAATCATAAGCTTCAGCTACTAAAACCTTGTTCTTTGCCTGAACAGGTTTGGATGTTTGAGCAGCCTGAGACATAGAGGGATTAGTTTCAAGAATTGCAAGTTTAGCCTTGGCTTTCCTATATTTTGCTTCAAAGTCTTTTTTACCCTTGTTTTGAAATTGTTGGGTCGACTGAAACATTCTAGGTTGAAACTTGCTAGTTCCTGAGGAACTATTTCCTGAAAATTTGTAAGAGGGTTCTGAGGTGGTTTTAGAATAACAGTCCCTAGCAAAATGACCTTTTTTACCACAATTAAAGCATTCAGTGGTTTCATTTGCTTTTCCTTTTGAAAATTTGGATTGGTTTCTTTTGATGAAACGTTTTGAACTAGCAAGGAGTGCCCTCTCTTGGAATTACAAGTTTAAATCTTTTAGGTACTCATCACTAGTCCTTTCATCAATTTCATCCTCAGAATCCTCTTGAAAGTCCTGCACAACACCATTAGTATAAAAAGCAGTTGATATGAGTGTGGAGGTCAAGGCTTTTTTGGACTCAAGAGCTTTTGAGTCAGGGTATCTCCTTGAGATTAAGTTGTCTTTATAGACAAACTTCCCATAGATCTCAGGGAGCTCAAGGGTCTGAATGTGATTAGCATTCCTCAGGCCTTGTGAGACGTTTAGCCACTTCTCAGGGAGATTGTTGACAAAGCCAACATTTGTCTCATGCTTAGACAAAACTACACCATCATTTGATAGTTCGATTACCAAGGTCTTGTATCTGGTATAAGTCTGAGAGATACTTTCAGAGTCTTTTGCCCTAAAAGTATTATACTCAAGTTTCAGGTCCATGACCCTGTTTTCCTTGGTATCTGGTTGGTTCCAAACGGTCAACCTAAATCAACCACGGATGTGGTCAAAAAAAGTCAAACCAATTGAGGACACAATTTAACCAAGGAGTATAGTTTTATCCCCGGGTCGTTTAAGTCCCAGCGAGATGTGAAATTGTGCTTTAAAAACGGCTTGTGATAAAGCGTAATTGAATGGGAAAGGGTTTTGGAATTATTGAACTAAGAAAATAAAAGAGAATATCTTAAAACAAGCTATTGAAATAAATAAAGGGAACTAAATTACTTAAAACGTTTAAAATCTAAAAACGTACGTTTAAGTTTAAATAAACGTAAACGTACAAAATAAAAGTGACAACGAAGAAATATTAATCCTAAAAATATAAAAATGACTTTTTTATAAACCTAAAGATAAAAGAAAATTATTAGAAAAAGAAAATTATTTTTTTAGACTTTTTAATTAATTAATAACTATTTAATTATTATTTAAGCTAATTAAAATTCTAATAAATACTAAAAGATCAAAGAAAAATCTGAAATTTTTATATAAATACTCTAAGGTGATAAGAAGATAAGAAAATTATAAAAATGAATTTACTTAATTAAAATTTAAAAAGATAAATTCTATTAAATAGAAGCTATCACTATATTTCTATTTTTGGTTTTTCTTAAGGTCTAAAAATAAAATTATATTTTTCCTAGATTAAAAATGACAAAAGAAAATTATGGAATTTGGATTTATATTTTTCTGATTAATATTCTATTTATTATGATTTAATTACTAATAGAAACTAATTAAAATGATTAAAAATATTAAATGACTTAGGAAAATTATGAAAAATTCTGAGTAAATCTAAAATAATATTAGAAAGATAAGAAAAATAAAAGCAGAAGATATTTAAGCCTGATAAGCACTTTTGGGCAGATAAGCAGTTTACAATAAGCCCAAAAATAAGCAAATAAGCAGGAAAATTGACCAAATGATCAGGACAAGTTTAATATGCTATTATATGCACAAAACAACTTAAAAATACAACTAAGCACAAGAGATTTAACAATTTAAGCACCTATGCAATTGGACAACTTATGCAGAAATTTCAGGAAATAGCCCAACTTGCAGACAGCTTTTGAGCTTATAAATAAGCAGAGAAGATGAAGATTATGGGGGCAAAAGCAAGGTGACACTACTGGCTATCTAAAAACATGAAAAGCCCCATCAGAATCTACCCAATTGATGTCCAATTTGCCCCTAGATCAGCAACCAAAAACTGGGCTAAACCTGATGTTTTGACTTTTACAGAAAAACACAAATGTTGACTTTGGTGAACTTTGGTCTTAAACTACTGACTGATTATGATAAATTATGATATAATGATATGAGATTAAGCTATTTCAACAAGTAATGAACTAGTGTGATGAGATTTGGAATCTAAAATCCTAACAGTGAAACAGTTAAGGGAGATTAAAGATGATGTTGACTATTAAACAATTGAACACTAGCTTTTAAGCTTTTGACTGACCTATAGGAACCTAATGTAACTTGTTTTGACCAATACTAACAACAACAAACAACCAGAACACAATCAATCTTGCAAATCCAAACACCCCTGATCAGGACAGTTAAGCAAGATTTTCAAAGCAACTTACTTATTTAGACCATGCAACTGATTTCAGAGACTATGTTATCATTTCATAAGACCATTTAAGCATAAAACATCAACAATTTAAGCATGACCCTCAGAAATGACCAATTATGCAAATTTGACTGTCAAACTAAGGTTTTAGCAACGATGGATTACAAAGAACAAGCAGGCTATTTTATGGCATGATTCTACTCAAATACAACTTAGAGACACAGAAATGTAAAGATCATAGCATACAAGCAACTTAAACAATAAAATGCAAAACTTGCTAAAAATTGCTTACAACTGATTTCCAGCTAGAAACCAAGAACAAGGACCAAGTAAACACTCCTATAGGTTCTCCACAGAACCACTAACCCATGGCCATCCAAGATTTACCATGCTCCAGCCATCTTTATCATCTTCAATGGATTTCTTAATTTTTAAGCTAAATATGTGATTTTTTTTTTTTTTTTTTTTTGGTTTTTAATGCTAAACTGAATTTTATGGTTTCTAAAAGCTTTTAAGAGCTTTATGGGAGCTTATATGATCTAATTTAGTCCATATCATCAACTATATCAACATACAAGTGATTATGAGATTTTGAGCTTGAAAATGGAAATACTGAATTCTTAAAGATGGAACTGAAATTGAAACTGAAAGTAACTTTGATTAACACTGAATTAACTTAAACAAGAGCTTGAAAGCTTTTACATACACTGGAAATTTGAAAAATATTAAAAACGACCTAAGTTAAATAAAATTACACTAGATAATCTATTACATTGCCTCTCCTCTATTCTTTATAGTCTTTTATCTCATTGTCGACATCTCTGAGTACTTCCCACCACCTTTTGACCTTTGATTTAATCAATTTCATCACAATCGTCCATTTGGCATTTTGGCGGGAAAAATATCAAGAGCAAGTTTTTTACAATTAAAGAAATTTGGGTGTTTGTGGAGGTGGAGGGGAGAGATTAGTGACTGGGGGTGCAAGTGGAAGTGATAGGTGGATGGTGGTTTGAAGCAGTAAAGATGGTTTGGTTTTGGCGGGGTGTTGTGAGGAAGAAGGAATACCAGGGTTGGTTTGACCCTGGTTTGACCTGGTATTTTTATTTAAGGGGATTGGGCCGGGTCAAAGGTTTTGGTGGTTGGGCTGGGTTGGTTGTGTTTTGGGTTGGGTTTAGTTTAATAGGGTGTTGGGTTTAGTTTAATATTGGATCCGGATTTGGTTTATAGGAAATAAGCACAAGGACCATTTTGTAATTTTTGGATTTTTAGGGGCTGAAATTGTAATTTTCCCAAAGTATCACAAGGAACCAATCTTGCCAAGTTTCAATAGTACAAGGATTAAATTTGATAATTTTCCAATTTTTAAAACCCAGGGACTATCTTTGACATTTTTCAAACTTGAGGGACTAAAGTTGTCAATTTGCAATTTTTTAACTTTAAAGGATTTCTTTTGACAACTTGTGAATTCCCAAGGACCTTTAATGATATTTTACATGTTTTGAATAATCAGGGACTAGTTTTGACAACTTTTGAAAGTTGAGGGACTGAATCTGCCAATTATGCAAACTTTGTTTGTTTTTCAATTGTTTTCAAAAATTTTGCATTTAAAACTTATAAAACACATTCCTGGGATATTTTCAGTATTTTGATGCATTTTTGAGTGTTTTTGGATGTTTTGGCAGTTCAGATATGACAAAAATGATGAGTATTTACACACTCATCAATCCCCCACACTAAACTATTGCTAGTCCCTAGCAATATTTTTGAAAATTTAATGGATTTTATCTCTTTACCAAAAGCCATCACCTCTGGAGTAGCCAAATGTTTCAGCTCAAGTAAGAACTATGGTACACTGATAACCATATGATTTTGAGCAAATCACCAGCTGTAAACGGTTTTGATTTGTCTTTACCAGAAGCCGTTTGCTTCTGGACTAGCCATTGTTTTAGTATGTGATACTTTGGTACAATGATAACCAAATGATTTTTAGCAAACCATCAGCTTTCAACGGGTTTGATTTGTCTTTACCAGAAGCCGTTTGCTTCTGGACTAGCCAACTCTTAGATAATTTATCAATATTATCTTTGGTGAGCTGATTACCAATTATGGTATTCCAATGCCTTTACCACAAGCCATAACCTTGCGGGCTAGCCAACTCTTCACTTATAAAGATATGGTGAGTCAAAAACCATACAATTTTTGGCAAATTGCAAGCCATAAACGGATTTGATATATCTTTACCAAGAGCCGTTTGCTCCTGGATTAGCCAATCCTTATGTGGGTTAGACATGGCGGACTGATAACCATTTATTGAGTTCTAAGTGAGAAATTTTTTTTAAAATTTTGGCTAAAATGGGGGTGCTAGATGATACATTTGATAAAATTCGCAAGAATTTCCCCCCCACACTTAGAACTGAATATTGCCCTCAATATTCAAAGCACCGACTGTTAAACCAACACTTAGAACGTGAAAGGGAAATACTGAATAGCCATTATTTTATATACACACACTTTTTTTTTTTTTTTTTTTTGAGACTATACATATATACAACTTGTGGGAACTCCCCCACACTTAGGTGTTAGAAAAGAGAAAGAAGTCAGAAATATGGGTGAAAACCCATATGGTGCGGGCTAATGTTTTTGATCACCGAGTCACTAGCTTGACTCGATCCCCGCATTTATTGGTTCATGGGGAAAGTTTGAAGATCCGGGACAACCATGAATGGTATGTCCTCTCCAAAGTAGTGTTTTAACCGATGACCATTCACTTTGAAATTTGGTCCGTCATTTTGAGATAACTCAACGGTACCATATGGATAAACTTTTGTAACAGTGAATGGACCAGACCAACGGGATTTGAGTTTTCCCGAGAAAATCTTCAATCTTGAATTGAAAAGAAGGACTCGATCACCAATGTTGAAAACGCGGTTCTTGATTTTAGAGTCATGAATCTTCTTTGTCTTTTCTTTATAAATCAAAGAGTTCTCGTATGCTTGATCACGCAGTTCATTTAATTCATTCATTTGAACTTTACGGTGATCACCCGCAGTTTGAAGGTCAAAGTTTGCATGTTTCAAGGCCCAGTAGGCTTTGTGCTCTAATTCGATCGGTAGATGACATGCCTTTCCGTACACAAGCTTGTAAGGTGTACACCCGATGGGTGTTTTGTAAGCTGTACGAAAGGCCCATAGTGCATCATCCAACTTATCCGACCAGGATGCACGATTTTCTCCTACAGTCCTTTCTAAAATTCTTTTGATACCCCGATTTGAAACTTCAACTTGCCCACTTGTTTGTGGGTGATACGCAGTGGAAAGTCGGTGAGTTACACCATACTTTTGCATGACTTTATCAAATTTGTCATTGCAAAAATGCGTACCACGATCACTGATTATAGCACGTGGAGTTCCAAAACGGGCAAAAAGAGCTTTCAGGAATTTTACAACAACTCGGGAATCATTAGTGGGTAAAGCTTTTGCTTCAACCCATTTTGACAAATAGTCAACAGCCACAAGAATGTATTTGTTTCCTCAAGATGATGGAAATGGCCCCATAAAATCAATGCCCCAGACATCAAAGATTTCACAGACTTGAATTGCATTTTGTGGCATTTCATTTCTTTGTGAAATATTTCCGTGACGCTGACAAGCTTCACAAGTTTTTATGAGTTCTTGGGCATCCTTATAGATTGTGGGCCAATAAAACCCGGAATCAAACACCTTTTTGGCGGTGTAGTTTGGACTATGATGGCCCCCCGTGGGTCCAGCATGGCAAGCTTTGAGAATGTCAATAGCTTCCTGTCCGTAAACACACCGCCGGATGACTTGATCCGCACAGATTTTGAACAAGTAGGGTCGTCCCAAAAATAATGTTTAACATCCTTGAAGAATTTATTCTTCTGTTGGGTCGACATCCCTTTCACTATGAAGTTACCCGCATGGTAGTTTGCGAAGTCAGCAAACCATGGGGTAGTAGAATCTCCTCGAAAAGTAACCGCATTGAGTGTCTCGAGAGGAAATGTTTCATTTATTTCCTTTTTCTCGAAAACATCTTGGTGTGGGTTTTCTAATCGGGACAGATGATCAGCAGCTAGGTTCTCAGCTCCTTTTTTATCACGTATAATGATATCAAATTCTTGCAGGAGGAGAACCCAACGGAGCAATCTCGGCTTTGCATCTTGTTTTGCAAAGAGATATTTGAGAGCCGAGTGATCCGTATATACTACACATTTTGTCAAAATCAAATATGGCCGAAACTTCTCAAAGGCATACACCACAGCTAACAATTCTTTTTCTGTAGTAGTGTAATGAGTTTGAGCTTCAGTCATGGTTTTACTTGCGTAGTGAATAGGCTGAAAGTGTTTGGCTTTTCGTTGCCCCAGGACTGCACCGATTGCAAAATCACTTGCATCGCACATGAGCTCAAAGGGAAAATCCCAGTCGGGGGCAACTAGAATGGGTGCTTCAGTAAGCTTTTTCTTTAATATTTCAAAAGCTTTGATGCACTCAGGTGAGAAGATAAAAGGAGCATCCTTTTCAAGGAGGTGAGTCATTGGCCGGGCGATTTTAGAAAAATCTTGTATGAATCTACGATAGAAACCGGCATGACCCAAAAAACTCCTAATACCTTTGACGGTAGTGGGATGAGGTAATTTACCAATGACATCAACTTTAGCTTTGTCAACCTCAATCCCGTTCTTTGATATCTTATGGCCGAGGACAATGCCCTCTTTGACCATAAAATGACTCTTCTCCCAATTTAGACAAAGGTTGGTGTCTTTACACCTTTTCAACATGTTTTCTAAATTGGAGAGACATGCTTGGAACGAATCCCCAATGACCGAGAAGTCATCCATAAAGACCTCCATTGTTTTACCGATCATGTCGGTAAATATAGCCATCATACACCTCTGGAATGTGCCTGGAGCATTACATAAGCCGAAAGGCATACGTTTATAAGCAAAGGTTCCATAAGGGCATGTGAAGGTAGTCTTTTCTTGATCTTGTGGATCAATGGGAATTTGAAAGTAACCCGAGAAACCATCAAGGAAACAATAGTACTCGTTCCCTGCTAATCTCTCAAGCATCTGATCCATAAAAGGCAGAGGAAAATGGTCTTTACGGGTGGCATCATTTAGCTTACGATAGTCAATGCAAACACGCCACCCCGTAACCAATCGAGTTGGAATCAACTCATTTTCATCATTCGTGACAACAGTTATGCCACCCTTCTTTGGAACATAGTGAATAGGACTAACCCAAGGACTATCAGAGATGGGATAAATCAATCCTGCATCAAGAAGTTTGAGAACTTCTTGTTTGATAACATCGTGGATTTTAGGATTCACCCTTCTTTGATGTTGGACTGCTGGTTTAAAGTCATCCTCCATTAGAATCTTGTGAGTACAAAATTCAGGGTCAATACCCTTTATATCGGAGAGTTTCCAAGCAATGGCTTGCTTGTGTGACTTCAAGACCTTTATTAGAGCAGTCTTTTCCTCATCACTTAAATCTTTAGCAATAATGACGGGTAATTTATCATCACCCTCCAAAAATGCGTACTCAAGATGAGGCGGTAAGTCTTTGAGTTCGACCTCAGGAAATTCATTGGTTTTCTCAACTGATCTGATTTCCTCATTATGAAGTTCAACGGGAGGGAGTGGAGGAGAATTGTCCTAATTTAACAATTTCTCAAGAAGAAGAATATCTCCCTCCAGATCAATCTCAGCGTCATCAATCCCCTCTAGGAATGAATCACACTTGAGAAAATCCTCGATCTCTTCCAAATTGAAATCACTTCCTCAAACGGAGTGAGAGAAGGGGAAGAGTCGGAAATGACAGGTAGAGAAGATGTGGTTGTATCCCCACTCACAGAATTACGAGAATAACCAAGAAACTCTTGAGAGTACTCCTCTGAAACAATATCAATGACATCGAATCGGTTAACCGATTCAGAATCATAATTTGAGGAGTACCTCGAAGTTTGATCGAGGTTAAAGGTAACAGCTTCATTTCCCACACGTAATGTCATTTCATGCTCAAATACATCTATGAGAGCACGGCCCGTTCTTAGGAATCCTCTTCCAAGAATGAGAGGAACCCTAGGATCAGCATCGAAATCAACAACCACAAAGTCAGCTGGAAAATGGAACTTTCCTACTTTCACAAATACGTCCTCAGCAATGCCAAGTGGACGAGATATTGAACGATCTGCAAGCTCAAGAGTCATGCAGGTAGGAGTAAGTTCAGGAAGAGAAAGTTTCTTCCATACTGATTTAGGCATCAGGTTGATGCTTGCACCAAGATCGGCCAAGGCATAGCATTCAACCATTCCTGGAAAGACACAAGGTAGTAGAAACCTTCCAGGATCTCCAAGCTTCTCGGGAAGCTTTTTCAAGATAACTGCTGAGCAGTTCTCATTTAATGGAGTCTTTGCCATTTCAAACAGTTTTTCCTTGTTGCTTAACAAGTGTTTGATTGTGGATGCAAACTTGGGCATCAGAATGATAGCATCCGCAAAGCTTATGTCAAAGTGTAATTCTTGAAAAGTTTGGAAGAATTTATCCATTTGTTGACTAGCTTTTTCGCGGAGCTTTTGCTCATTTAAACGTGATGGGTAAGGAATAGAAGGTTTGGATTTAGGGTTTTCAACCGGGGTTTCAGGATGTTCAAAGACAACTTGAGGTTTAGTCTTGGGTTTCGGGACAACTTGAGGTTGGACGTTGTTGGTACCTCCGTTATTAGTAGGAAGTACCTGGTCCTTAGTCACCTCAGGCTCACTTCCCACTACCTTGGGGAAAGAAGAAGAAGTGGTAGTGGAAACAGTGGGTCCCTCATATGAAACACCACTTCGGGTTGTGATCGCCTTAACATCGCCCTTCGGGTTAGCGATCGTGTTGCTCGGAAGTTTTCCTGAGCCCGAAGGTTGATCATTTAAAGATTTTTTAATCTCAGAGATCTGGCTGACCAACAACCTGTTTATGTCCTCTTGACCTTTCATGAACTGCCTCAATAACTCATCAGATGATGGTTGTGGGGCTGGAATGGCTTGATGTTGATTAGGGAAATTTTGCATTCGGTTATTTTGATTATAACCTTGATGTTGAAAATTCCCTTGATTTGGATTACCATTTCCTTGAAAATGATTTCCCTGATTGAAATTGGGTCGGTTAAAGTTTCCCTGGTGTTGGAAACCTTGATTCTGTCCAGAATTGAAATTCCCTTGGTTTTGATAACCTTGGTTCATTCGAGGTTGATTTTGGTTCCGGTTTTGCAAATTCTGGTTCTGATTGAAACCGGGTGGTCCTTGGTAGCTACTAGCTCGGTAACTTGGTTCCATTTGAGGACGGTATTGATTACCTCCCTGATTTGAAGTACCGGCTATAGCATTAACTTCAAAAGGACTACCATCGGTGGCAGTACAGTCGTAGTATGCGTGAGGGCCACCACAAGTAACACAGACTTCCACTTTCTTCACTTCAGCATGTGAAGGACTTTGTGTGAAAGTGACTTTCTTTTGGCTTGAGAGAACCAAAGCTTGAATAGCGTCCGTGAGTTTGTCAATCTTAGCATCGGTGCTAGAAGTACTCACGGGAGATGAAGTTGAAGGACCGGCACTAGCCTGAGAATGATATGGCTTTGTTCGTGCAGTACGGACCTTAGACTTATTTTCAATAATTGCTAAAGCTTCTTTGACAGTTTTGCTCAAAAAGTTACCTCCTGAGGAGGCATTGAGAGAATCTTGGTCTGACTGGCTCACACCATTATAGAAAGTGTCGATTTGCATCAACTCGGTGAAACCATGATGAGGACATTTACGAAGCAATTCTTTGAAACGATCCCACGCGTCACTAAACGATTCATCAAATCTTTGTGTGAATTTGATGATTTCATTTTTAAGACTTGTCGTTCTAGACGGTGGAAAGAATTCGTTTACAAAATTTGTAACTAAGTCCTCCCATGTCTCAATTGAACGAGGGGGTTGTTTTTCAAGCCATATCCGGGCTTGTCCCTCGAGAGAAAATGGGAATAGAAGAAGTTTGATTGAGCTAGACGGGATGTTCTTGTATTTGATGGTAGATGTAATCTTGTTAAACCATCGAATGTGAGCATGAGGATCATCCCTCTCAAAACCGTAGAATTGGCTAGAGGTTACAAGATTCAGTAACCCGGTTTTGAGCTCAAAACTCTCAGCTACAATAGCTGGAACAACAATGGCATCTCCATAACCCTCGATGGGTGCTTGGAGAAGCTCATTCATCGGCAAATCTGCCATGACGACAGAATCAGTACGTTCCTCAGATACGACTGATGGGGCAGAACGTCTACGACGTCTTCGAGGTATGTTTCCAAGCTCACGGAGAGGGCTTGATGACCTAGAAGAACGAGTGCGCATGCACTAAGACGAGTCTAAGAATCCTTTATAGTGGAGGAAACTCAGAAAAGGGGTAAGAAGATTCTTTTTGGATTTTATTTGTTTATTGAGAAGTTAAGATGAAAACAAAATTTTTCAATTAAAATCAAGATCGAGAAAAAACACAAGTGAACTTAAACCAATAATCAACAGGCGTACGGTAGCTCTCTAAAAGATAAACGCACAGAGTGGCGGAGAAGCAGAGGTGGGCAATAATGCTCCTTAAAAATCCGCTTCTTTCAGTCCGACAATTTAATGTCAGACTATCCTTAAACCTCCGTTATAGTTTGTTTATCAATTAAAGGTGAGCCGATATTCGCAAGTGATACAAAGGCAAGTTTTTATCTTAGGTTTGGGAACTTATTATGGTCGTACCCCCAGTTAGGTAGTACTCAGTCTTGGTTCTCGATGGTAATTTTTATTTATTGTTTATTATTTAACACAGAAAATGGAAAATATTTTTGGTGTTTTTATTTTTTATATGATAATATGTATAGAAAAGAAAAGAAAAATATTTTTGTTTTTTATATGGTTTATGGGGAATAGGAATATGATATTTTTGGTACTTGATCCGTTAAATGAGTTAACTTCACAAGCGTTTTGCTTTATATATGATGAATATACAAGAGAGAGAAGATATACACAGATTGGGTTTCAAAGACACGATACTGCAAAACGTTTGAAACACGCAGCACACCTCCCCGGCAGCGGCGCCAAAATTTGGTTGGTTCCAAACGGTCAACCTAAATCAACCACGGATGTGGTCAAACAAAGTCAAACCAATTGAGGACACAATTTAACCAAGGAGTATAGTTTTATCCCCGGGTCGTTTAAGTCCCAGCGAGATGTGAAATTGTGCTTTAAAAACGGCTTGTGATCAAGTGTAATTGAATAGGAAAGGGTTTTGGAATTATTGAACTAAGAAAATAAAAGAGAATATCTTAAAACAAGCTATTGAAATAAATAAAGGGAACTAAATTACTTAAAACGTTTAAAATCTAAAAACGTACGTTTAAGTTTAAATAAACGTAAACGTACAAAATAAAAGTGACAACGAAGAAATATTAATCCTAAAAATATAAAAATGACTTTTTTATAAACCTAAAGATAAAAGAAAATTATTAGAAAAAGAAAATTATTTTTTTAGACTTTTTAATTAATTAATAACTATTTAATTATTATTTAAGCTAATTAAAATTCTAATAAATACTAAAAGATCAAAGAAAAATCTGAATTTTTTTATATAAATACTCTAAGGTGATAAGAAGATAAGAAAATTATAAAAATGAAATTTACTTAATTAAAATTTAAAAAGATAAATTCTATTAAATAGAAGCTATCACTATATTTCTATTTTTGGTTTTTCTTAAGGTCTAAAAATAAAATTATATTTTTCCTAGATTAAAAATGACAAAAGAAAATTATGGAAATTGGATTTATATTTTTCTGATTAATATTCTATTTATTATGATTTAATTACTAATAGAAACTAATTAAAATGATTAAAAATATTAAATGACTTAGGAAAATTATGAAAAATTCTGAGTAAATATAAAATAATATTAGAAAGATAAGAAAAATAAAAGCAGAAGATATTTAAGCCTGATAAGTACTTTTGGGCAGATAAGCAGTTTACAATAAGCCCAAAAATAAGCAAATAAGCAGGAAAATTGACCAAATGATCAGGACAAGTTTAATATGCTATTATATGCACAAAACAACTTAAAAATACAACTAAGCACAAGAGATTTAACAATTTAAGCACCTATGCAATTGGACAACTTATGCAGAAATTTCAGGAAATAGCCCAACTTGCAGACAGCTTTTGAGCTTATAAATAAGCAGAGAAGATGAAGATTATGGGGGCAAAAGCAAGGTGACACTACTGGCTATCTAAAAACATGAAAAGCCCCATCAGAATCTACCCAATTGATGTCCAATTTGCCCCTAGATCAGCAACCAAAAACTGGGCTAAACCTGATGTTTTGACTTTTACAGAAAAACACAAATGTTGACTTTGGTGAACTTTGGTCTTAAACTACTGACTGATTATGATAAATTATGATATAATGATATGAGATTAAGCTATTTCAACAAGTAATGAACTAGTGTGATGAGATTTGGAATCTAAAATCCTAACAGTGAAACAGTTAAGGGAGATTAAAGATGATGTTGACTATTAAACAATTGAACACTAGCTTTTAAGCTTTTGACTGACCTATAGGAACCTAATGTAACTTGTTTTGACCAATACTAACAACAACAAACAACCAGAACACAATCAATCTTGCAAATCCAAACACCCCTGATCAGGACAGTTAAGCAAGATTTTCAAAGCAACTTACTTATTTAGACCATGCAACTGATTTCAGAGACTATGTTATCATTTCATAAGACCATTTAAGCATAAAACATCAACAATTTAAGCATGACCCTCAGAAATGACCAATTATGCAAATTTGACTGTCAAACTAAGGTTTTAGCAACGATGGATTACAAAGAACAAGCAGGCTATTTTATGGCATGATTCTACTCAAATACAACTTAGAGACACAGAAATGTAAAGATCAAAGCATACAAGCAACTTAAACAATAGAATGCAAAACTTGCTAAAAATTGCTTACAACTGATTTCCAGCTAGAAACCAAGAACAAGGACCAAGTAAACACTCCTATAGGTTCTCCACAGAACCACTAACCCATGGCCATCCAAGATTTACCATGCTCCAGCCATCTTTATCATCTTCAATGGATTTCTTAATTTTTAAGCTAAATATGTGATTTTTTTTTTTTTTTTTTTTTTTTGGTTTTTAATGCTAAACTGAATTTTATGGTTTCTAAAAGCTTTTAAGAGCTTTATGGGAGCTTATATGATCTAATTTAGTCCATATCATCAACTATATCAACATACAAGTGATTATGAGATTTTGAGCTTGAAAATGGAAATACTGAATTCTTAAAGATGGAACTGAAAGTAACTTTGATTAACACTGAATTAACTTAAACAAGAGCTTGAAAGCTTTTACATACACTGGAAATTTGAAAAATATTAAAAACGACCTAAGTTAAATAAAATTACACTAGATAATCTATTACATTGCCTCTCCTCTATTCTTTATAGTCTTTTATCTCATTGTCGACATCTCTGAGTACTTCCCACCACCTTTTGACCTTTGATTTAATCAATTTCATCACAATCGTCCATTTGGCATTTTGGCGGGAAAAATATCAAGAGCAAGTTTTTTACAATTAAAGAAATTTGGGTGTTTGTGGAGGTGGAGGGGAGAGATTAGTGACTGGGGGTGCAAGTGGAAGTGATAGGTGGATGGTGGTTTGAAGCAGTAAAGGTGGTTTGGTTTTGGCGGGGTTTTGTGAGGAAGAAGGAATACCAGGGTTGGTTTGACCCTGGTTTGACCTGGTATTATTATTTAAGGGGATTGGGCCGGGTCAAAGGTTTTGGTGGTTGGGCTGGGTTGGTTGTGTTTTGGGTTGGGTTTAGTTTAATAGGGTGTTGGGTTTAGTTTAATATTGGATCCGGATTTGGTTTATAGGAAATAAGCACAAGGACCATTTTGTAATTTTTGGATTTTTAGGGGCTGAAATTGTAATTTTCCCAAAGTATCACAAGGAACCAATCTTGCCAAGTTTCAATAGTACAAGGATTAAATTTGATAATTTTTCCAATTTTTAAAACCCAGGGACTATCTTTGACATTTTTCAAACTTGAGGGACTAAAGTTGTCAATTTGCAATTTTTTAACTTTAAAGGATTTCTTTTGACAACTTGTGAATTCCCAAGGACCTTTAATGATATTTTACATGTTTTGAATAATCAGGGACTAGTTTTGACAACTTTTGAAAGTTGAGGGACTGAATCTGCCAATTATGCAAACTTTGTTTGTTTTTCAATTGTTTTCAAATATTTTGCATTTAAAACTTATAAAACACATTCCTGGGATATTTTCAGTATTTTGAAGCATATCTGCATGTTTTTAAATGTTTTTGCAGATAAAATGTGACAGAAATGATGAGTATTTAGACACTCATCAGTATCTGAGGGACCCTCAAAGCTATTGACCAAGTCATCCCAAGTTTGCTTGGCTGTTGAACAGTTGATGACTGATTCCATTATATCGTCAGGAAGACATGATATAATGATGCTTTTCAGGCGTTGGTCTTGATTGACCACCCTCCTCTCATCAATGGTCCATTGAGCCTCAGGCTTGTTTAGCCCTTCAGCAGTCTTTGGGACATAAGGACCATCTTTGACACAAGTGATGTAGTATGGTTCCATACCAGTCAAGTAGCAAAGCATTCGCTTTTTCCACTTGCTAAATTTACCAGCTTCAAGTCGTGGGGCAACAGCTGAAAAGCTTCCACCCTTTTTGTCGACTAGCTGGGGCACATTTGCATCAGTCATAGTAGGATCTTGGTTTTAAAAACCTTGAGCACTCTTGGTTAATTTTGAAAGATTTTATAAACCATAGGATCTGATACCACTTGTTGTTCCTTTAACACACTTAGAGTTAACTAGAAAGTTAATCTATTTGTGTTTATGACTAATACAATGTAATGATTACTTCTAACAGTTAATGAAACGTTAATATAAAACACACAATATTTTCAACGTTTAAATTCTTATTAGAAATGAATCAAAGAATCTATTACCCAAGTGTTTTGCGGAACAAACACTTGGGATTGAATAGACAAGGTATGGTGTCTCCTATCTAAACTCAAGCTATGCTTAAGTGGTAACAATTCGACCTACTGAGCTATCTCAGGGATACGTTACTCTTTGTAGGAGAGAAGTTGTTTTGCAAAAGTCTAAGGCTTTCAATGTACAAAACACACTCAACTTCTCTCCTTCTGAACCTATTTATACACAAGTATAAAAGAGTAAAAGTGATTAAAATACTTCAACTTGTTGAGGAAGCGTGTCTGACAATTACAACAGTAATTGTTATTTCCAAGAACCAATAGGAATGGACTAAAAAGTCTTTAGGAGTGTTTGGTCTGACACTCCATGACTTTTAGCCGTCTTTGGGAAGGTTGGTATCTGACAAGATAAGAGTGTTTGGTCTGACATTCTTATCTTCTTAAATACTTCCCACTTATTCCCGCCTTTATTTCAGGCGTTGGTTTCTTCAGTCTTCAATCACTTATTGTTGTTGAGGAGACTGGGGTTCAGTGAGTTCTTGTCCAACACTCACTGAACCATCATCTTCTTCTTTGGCTTAAGTCCTACTCAGGGAGTACCACCTACCTGAGTAGTGAATCCTTCTTCTTGAATTCGCCTTAAGCATCCTGAAGATGACTCACTGAGTGACTGTTCACTCAGTGACTTGAATTGTTCTCGGTTTAATTTACACTTAGTTAATTTGTGTCCAAATCTTGTTTTAAGTATTCTTGGGTACTGATGGACCCAACAATATGGGAAACCTTGCGGTGTTGGGGCATTGGCCTCAACTTATGTATGCTTTTGTTTTCCTCTTATTAGCCACCATTGTCATTGCGGATAAACCATATGGTTATAACTCTCCTAAGCCAAATGGCTTGAAATTGCCACCAGTGAAGAATACATGCCCAAAATCTCCTTATGTCTATAAATCTCCACCACCACCACCAGTAAAATACAAATTGCCACATCTAATTCCCAAATCTCCTCCTTATTCGTATATCTACAAATCTCCACCACCTCCATATATGTACAAGTCCCCACCCCAACCGTCACCATCCCCACCACCTCCATATACATACAAGTCCCCTTCTCCACCATCACCTTCACCACCACCTCCATATGTGTACAAGTCTAAACCCCCACCGTCACCTTCCCCACCACCTCCATATGTTTACAAGTCTCCACTACCGCCATCACCATCCCCACCACCTCCATACATGTACAAGTCTCCCCTCCTCCCGCACATTCCCCACCGCCTCCATACGTGTACAAGTCTCCCCCTCCTCTAGCACATTCCCCATCGCCTCCATACGCGTACAAGTCTCCACCTCCTCTAAGACATTCTCCACCACCTCCATACGTGTACAAGTCTCCCCCTCCTCCAAGACATTCTCCACCACCTCCATACATGTACAAGTCTCCACCTTCCCCGTCTCCACCACCTCTATACCTGTACAAGTCTCCCCCTCCTCCAGCACATTCTCCGCCACCTCCATATGTGAACAAGTCTCCCCCTCCTCCATCACATTCCCCACCGCCTCCTTACGTGTACAAGTCTCTCCCTCCTCCAGCACATTCCCCGCCGCCTCCATATGTGTACAAGTTACCCCTTCCACCATCACCATCCCCACCGCCTCCATATGTTTACAAGTCTCCTCCCCCTCCATCTCCCTCACCTCATCATCCATATTACTATAAATCACCATGTCAGCCATCAAAGCCTCACCCTTCTCCAGTTTACAAATACAAGTCTCGTTCTCCACCAAAGCACTATTAAAGCACAAGCTTTTTAAACAAGACAATACTGACTTGTTGCATCATCGTAAAGTTTCCTTGATGCCTTCCAATACAATTTTCTCTTTCTGGCATTCTTAATGAAGTGTATTCATGCAGTTACCTTCATCTATTTATGTTCAATTATTTCATGAATTATTAATGTATACATGTTAGTCTTCTTTCTATCAATGAGAACATGTAAATTTTTATTGATCAACAATTTCTTCCTATACTTATCATTTTCTTCCTTTACATCACAAAGTTGCAATTTCGTTTTGAAAGTGTTAAACACTTAGCAAGAAACAATGTAGAGTTCTTAGAGGAAGAAGGACTTCATATAGGTACTCGAGGATGATTCAAGTAGGGATTAAAGTGGGTCCACTACAAGAATAAGGAGAACGGGAGACGAAGGCCGTCCTGCGACAGGCTGTCATCGGCACGAATCACTAAAAGACAAAAAATTGCTTGACCGAGACCAGCGTGCGTTGAATTTTTCGATTATTAAAATCCCGTCGACATTTCGTCGGGACCATATTGGTCAAACTTGACTTTCTCAATAAGCGCCAATAATTGGGCGGGAATTTGTCCCGCCAAGATGGTACCGACGACGTGTCGTCAGGACCATATTAATCAAAAAAATTATTGTAATTTGCGTTTGATTAGCGTTAACAGTTATGTTTAGTGGTATCGTCCCGACGACATGTCGACGGGAGGCATTTAGACCAAATTTGGTCTTCCCCCTATTGTAAATATTAGCGAATAATTGGGCGGGATTTTTTCCCGCCATTGCGATACCGACGACATGTCGTAGGGATAATTTTCCCACCTCATTGCACCTTTGTCTCGCCAATTTTTTAATTATATATATCTAATAATCCTCAACTCGGCAAAACGCACATAACCTAATCGTCAATTCTCACAAAACACACATAACAACGGCTGCTTACACGCCGGAAGAGGAGTGGTCAAAGGTTTTATCGTCGATGTATCTCTTTAATGAAGTTCTTAATACATATGGTTGCGAAATTTTTGATGAATATGGTTCTTATAAGAACATTAGCCCGTGGATGAGAGACCAGATTCTGGAATGGTTGAGGAAAAAGCTATAATACAGAGAGATGTTGGACGCTCAAACTGATGATGTTGGAGGAGAAAGCACGTTGGAAACCAAACTTGATGATCTGGGAAATAGGATAACAAATCTTGAAGCTATGTTTGAACATTTCATCAAGCAAAGGAAAGCAAGGAAGGGAAAAGATGGTGCAGGTTCTAGCAAAGTGGGAAGTAGCAGCAAAAAAAAATGAATGGGCGATGTTTGTTATGGGCTATGTCGTGTGTTTCGTTTGCTTGTCGAGTTGTTTCGTTTGAGTTGTTTCGTTTGCTTGTCGAGTTGTTTCGTTTGAGTTGTTTCGTTTGCTTGTCGAGTTGTTTCGTTTGAGTTGTTTCGTTTGAGTTGTTTCGGTTGCTTTTCGAGTTGTTTCGTTTGAGTTTGTATGAAATGTATGTGGTTAAGAACTCTTGCGTGTTTTAAATAAAAGGTTTGGCTTTGTGTCTGTTAATTGTGATATTGTTCATTCAGTTCCATTCTTTATACATATGTAATTTAGTGTTGGAAAATTGTATATTTTGGGTGTGGTTCGACCCACCAAGAGACGGGTGTATGTCATGTTCGATAACTTCAATAACAACAACATTTTATTAAACAACAACAATAACACAACAACAACAACAATAACACAACAACAACAACAACAACAACAACAACAACAACAACAACACTACATACGAAGATTTTCCATGTCACCTAACAGCTCACAGAGTATTGCACCCGACTGACATGCATGGTCGTGGTCGTCGGGATTCCTTGCCATTTCAAGTCTTGCCTCCAGCATATAGGTGATTATAGATATAAATAACATATTATAAATAAATAATTGCAGCGGAAGATCACCTATCAACGGATCCATATAGCCATATGATCAATCACTAATTAATACAATGAATATCACAATAATATACCTTTGAAGCGTGATTCGGGTTTCACCACCAACACCAACGCCACGATTGGATGTAAGAAACAAAATATCAATAAGGTTGATCTTCCCTTATGTGTGAAACACACTACACATCATGGATCACCACTTGATGCTAGTCTTGACCTTATAACACGCGATCTAGCCTTGATCTACACTAGAATAAGGTTAGATGGGATCAAAAATCACAAAACCTAATATAAGAGTGTTTAATTTCGTGGTTTTTGGGGAGAGGAAGGAGGAGAGACATTTGGTAAGTTGTTATTATAATTGATAACCCTAATTGACCAAATCAATGGGAGGTTATAAGAAATAATGTTGCAATTAACCCTTGCTCTTTTCCCTTTTGTTTCCCACCATGGCCGGCCATATGGGGGCCCTAAATGGGCTTGCCCATTTGTTGGTCCAATCCAATAAACTAAGTACTAGCTTAGTTATTAGTAGCCCGCTATTGATCCCGAGTTACGAAGGTTAAATATAACGTAAATACGATAGATACGATATATTAAATGGTATCTCTGTGTATAAGTGTGTGACCCCATAGGCTCACATATGTCTAGCCATATAAT